>JAGVVM010003890.1:0-36611 GCA_019149425.1 Psidium friedrichsthalianum
CACATCAAAGCCCCCTTCGTTTTCTTGGGTCCTTCCTGTTTTTCTGTACTGAGGGTACAACGACTGGAAGCGTTCGTCTCTCGACCACTTCTCCACGAAACTTGCGAATCACGAAACTCGCGAACCGGTCGCTAGTTTTAAAATCGCCGGTACATGGAAGGACCGAGTACGAACGTTTCTTGTTTTGCCAGTTTCTAGGGTAAGGCAATCCTGGCGTGACGTAGATGATGAATGCAAGCAAAACCAGTTAGCTCGAAGGACCTTTTGGGACCGCGCCTAGGGGGAGATGCGACCGTTGTGGCGGACTTCAAATGTTCGGATCATGGATTAAAAGGGATAAAGAAACAAAGATCGAGTTGCGCGAAAACTGGCATGGGATACCATCTAATTGCTTGATCCAGAAAGGAAGAAGAAAGAAGGAAGAAGTTCGAGCTCCGTAGTTCCGTGCCATATAGGCGTCGAGCTTCTCAGATGCAGCCGGTGTATGATTTTCTGTCTGGCCCGGTATGCTCTACTTGATCACGGAAGAACAACCCGAAAGTACAATGCGTGTTGTACACGTGTTCAATCTTTTTTAACCATGTATATGAGCACGCAAACATGTATGTTAAGACACGTATTGTATACGTATTTGGGCTAGAGTCAAATTGTTGCCGAGCGAAGTTTCTACTCGGTTCCTGGCTCAATCTAGTTAAGTCCGATTTGACAAAAAAAAGAAAAAAGAAAAAGAAAAGTCAATCTCGAGAGTGCTTAAGAGTCAGAATGAGAAGCATGCAAGCAAACCCGCTGGTTCTTTTTCTCACCCTATAACGAATGATACTTTTCGACATGAACATGTACATTCTACCTCTGTCACAAGCTACACCGTAAAATTATTGCATAACTATTAATGTGGTTGAATCCACTGATCAACGATTGAGATGGATTTGGTCTACATGGTCTATATATAGACTTCGCAATTCTTTTCTCATGCCTAAGTCTCACAGAAAGTTTGTCTTTCGTTCTTGAGCATGTGTTTTTTTCCTATGTCCTTTTATTCGAAATATCATTCATGTGTGCCTTAAGGCTATAGTTGTGCTCACGCCACCCTTATGATACTCTTATTGGTGTCTCAATCAATTTTTAACTGTTTTAACTGTTGATGTATGTAAGTAAAGTATGCATCATGATTGAGAGAGACCGTGATGCTCATGCCACTTTTTATGGAAAATTGAGGGTTTCATATCCCTCGTTGGTTCATAGACATGGTCTATTTACCCTCGAAGGGCAGGGTAACAGCATTTACAATGGACTGCACACCCGCTCGAATAACGATTCATGATCCGCCACACAATCGAAGAATCCTCCTGTAATCTTATAAATCGATTAGCCATGAGACCGCAAACAAAATCGGTCGAATCGCCCCCATATTCTTCAATTTAATGTTTCTCCACCGATGTTTTCATTTGGCTAACGGAAAGTTTCCATGTTGGTTGCAGGAGCTACTAACCGTTGCACGCAGGACCGGCGGATGACCAGGGCAGAGTCGTTGTGTCGAACAAGCGTCTGGTTGCAATTGTGATTTGGGTTTCTACTATCTCTCTGCTGTTCGCATGGTTGGTTGGTGATTCTCTTAGTCGCCATGAGCTTCCCACCGGGAAAGCAGCCGTAGAAGAAGCAACCGAAGGAGGTGCTGCAACAGCAGCAGCAGCAGCCGAATAAGGAGTCTCCAAAGGAGGAGCAACAAGAAGAAAACATCTTTATTTATTAGTGGGTATGGTGCAACAACAAGAAGACAACAAGGAGTAGCGGTCGAATAAGAAGGCCTACATCTGACGGCCGAGGTGCCGGTGACCCCTCTCTCTTGTGGGCGGCAGCCACAGGCGAGAGGGCAGCCCCTTCCCCCAATATTTCCGTTCCTTTCCCTTTTTTTTTTTACTTTTTATTTTAATTTAACTAAAAATTAGGTAAATTAATATTTTGATGAAATGCCCTTGATCAGTCAAAAAATTTGACCAGTTGGCCAACCGGCAAAGTTAAGCTCTTATTTAAGATGGACATGACCATTTCAGGCTCTTATTTAAAACAAGCATAGCCATTCAGGCTTTTATTTGAGACAAAGAGGCACTCCGAGCCTTTACTAACAAGGTTCACTTCAAACCATTATTTGAAAAAAATGATGACATTTGAGGTTCTTATTTGGAATTTTTTCCGAATATTTATTTGCCATAATGTATACATATTATACTGTCCTTTGCAAAAGTTCACTTCGACAACAACATTGAAAATAATATGCCACGTATAATCCTAAAACCGTGCAATGCACGTGCAATATATACATTAGAGTGGATAAAGCTCGTGCAAAGTTGAGTGACGTGACGAGTTCATGTGCGAGTTTTATTCAGTATTTATTTTTGATGGTCACTTTAGTATCTTCATTTTAGGATATCTCATTCGAAGACGTGCTTTTTGTAGTTAATTTCTTTGATATATTCTGAAATACGTAATTCTCTACTAGAACTATGCATATTATATGCTTAAAGAAAATTGTTTATGATGTGGGTTTGAATAGTTTAACAATGTGAGGACACCTATCTCCTTTGTATATACGTTTACTGAAAGATCAACCTCATGTTGTGCTCATTCATTCATCGCTTTTTCCTCTTCGTGAATTCTTTCCCTCCCTCCCTCTCCATAAAGATCGAAGGCTGCCACTCCAATTGCATCACTCACTAACAAGACTTAGAGAGGAGAGAGAGAGAGTTTGCATTTGTCACAAAATACTACATATACTCATATTATAAAGGACAAAGCTAGCGTGACCATCCACTGTCATGGGTTATTAGCCACAAACTCGTGGCTGAAAACACAAAGAAAAACAAGACAAAAAAAAACAAAAAGCACATGTGTAAAAAAAAATTGTCACAAACGTAATATGGAGGATTGTGTGACCGTTGGCAAGACTTTTCCTATTATAAATTATAAATGTCACAATTTTATGTCTCATGTTTTCTAATCAACCCTATGACGGGGTTTGAATCCACGTTAAAGTAATTTCATCTAACTCTAAAATATAACAGATGTACTCTTAAAATCGTACAATGCACGGGCATTTTGCCATATATATTAAAATGGATAAACCTGGCGACCGGGTTGAACCGCGCAACCCAGTGATTTATTCTCACCTTAACAAAACTATCTTTTCGTATCTCTCGTTTTTTATGCATATATTTATATTTGATTTCTTTTATATATTCTTATGCATAATTAATTCTGTAACCGAATTATGCATGTCATATGTTCAAAGACATATTCCATGTACTTATATCGTAATTCAACAATTATCACAATCTTATGTCTCGTGTTTTTCTTTAGTAGAAGAATAAATCTACCTGATGTGGTTTGGATCCACTTAAAATGAAGCTCCACGTAAGCTCTAACCGATAAAGAGAAAAAAAAAACACTAGCTAATAATTTGATTGCTGTGAATATTTATTTTGCTATATTAGTAATTATATTGCAAAAATGCACTTCGGTAACAACATTAAGATAATATACTAACTCTGATCTTAAACCCGTACAAGAACGTGCATCTTGCTAAGTCTTTTTCTTTTTGGTATGATTCTATCCTATCTTATTCTATTACACAAGTTTGCACTGTGTGTGTGCTTATGCTATGTGATGTGTGTAGGTTGCAAAATCATGCTCATTCTACACGTGTTCCCAGCCCATTCCCCTCGAAGGTGGGGATTTAGACCCCCCACCCCCTCTTTTTCAAATGGGAAGAGTGGACACCGGGACAATCCTTCAATAGTTGCATCAAGCTTAGTCACGTGACACACTCACGTGCAAATTTTATTAATTTGCGGTTATGGTCACTTTAGTAAATCCTCCATTTTGCAACTCTCGTTCTAAACTTATTTTTGTAGTTTATTTTTTTTTTACCTATGCATATTTATATTTAGGTATGACGTGGTTTTCAATAGTTTAACGATGTGAGGACACCTATCCTATTTTTTTTATATGACAATGACATACTAAAGATCAATTTCATATTGTACTCATGTTTGGCAAATAAATCATTAATATGACTCAATCTCATCTTGGCTTTATATTCGGCAAATTGCCTTTTGCAATTGCATGCATGGCATGGCAGGCGTCCTCTAGGAGACCCACGAGGACCCTCTCTGACCCCACATGTGCATTGCCAATCGCCAATACCATGGGTAGGTGGGGCAGGCGCGAGTGACAGAAATAACGAAAGAGCAAAAATACAGTGTCCCATGTATGTGATGCTTAGCATTAGACTGATCTTAATAAGGATCCGTACTACTTAATGATCGAGATGAAATGAGCTCACATGTTACAACAAGAAAAATTTCTTAGCGATAGCCCCCTCTTCTGTCCTCATTTATGCATGTACTCATACTGTGAATTATAATGTCACAACTTTATGTCTCATGCTTTCTATTTATCAAAAAATAAACTTACTTGATGGGATTTGAATCACTTTAAAGAAAATTTCACGTAACTCTGAAAGATAACAAATAGATTTTTAAAACCGTGCAGTATACTTATATATATGAAAGGGGGGTAAAACTTGTGCAAGGTTGAACCACGTGATCTAGTAATTTGTTTTTCCATGGTCACCTTAACAAAACTATAATTTCGTATCTCTCGTTCTTATGCATATATTTATAGGTAATCTCTTTCATATATTATTATGCATAATTAGTTCTCTAATCGAATTATGCATGTTTATGTTCAAAGGAAAATTGTTTGGGATAAATACTTTTTAACCACGTGAGAATACCTTTGCTCATTTTCTGACTCATGTTTGACTAATTAAAAGATGATCCATATTGTTCACATTTGGACAAATACCTCAACAGAAAATACCTTACCAAAAAAAAAACCATCAACAGAAATACCTTACCAAAAAAAAAAACATCAACAGAAAATACTATTTGAGAAATAACAAGACGAACTGATCAATTGCATATTTTGTTCATGCTCGACAAATAAACAGTAACAAAAGATCATCACAAAAATTCATCATCGCAAAAAATTATGAAACATGCTTTAAATATAATCCAACGTAATAGAATTACCAACCTTCTAAAAACAAAGTGGAAATGTGTATTACGACCAGGTTTCTATATTTGACGAATAAAAAATCGATAGCAAATAGATAACATGATAGTCCATATTTGACAAGTAAGGTTCTAATTGCGCACAACGTGTTTTGCTAAAAAAAAACATATAACATGACGGAAATTTGTGTTTTGTCAGTATCATCTTATTATGCTACTACTAGACATTGATATTTATTTTATCATGGAATCCATTTATGGTGTGCTCAATGTGTTATAACTAGAAGTGTCACCAATTATTCAAAAATATATGATAGTGTAGGCAATAAGGCACTTGAAACCTATGTAACTAACATTTTCGGTTCTAGGGCGGTTATGTGGAGCATGATGAGTTAAGGCTCGACTTACTTTTTAGTTGTTCAATAAAGCGGAAAATACTACTCGAACCACCATGCATCGGTCGCCGGAAAGCAAGATATCCAAAGTGCTACGAGAAGCACATGCCAAGATACTTGCTTATCTTAAGTAGAAACAAACAAGCGGTGCTTAACGAAGTCGATTTAAGCATATCTCACCTTCAGGGAGGCCGAGTCTGTTTGTTGGAAAAAAAAAAAAAAGCATCCTGACAACAAATATCGGAAAATGGTTTTGGACTTATGGGCTGAGCTTTTCCAGTAAACACAAATTTCAGTGGGCCCGATTTACTTAGAGCCTTACTTGGGTCCGTTTGGCTTTGCATAACTTTTTCCGCCCACGTCGAATGCGCCCGACCGAAACACCAATAGCCGAGCCAGACAAGCTGAACAAGAAAAAGAGTAAGAGAATAAACTAATGAATGGTCCAAAGTATCGCCATGGGCGATTCGACGGTAACACAGTGGTTAAACAACATTCCATTTACGATGGGGGAAAAAAGGTTCCGAAAACGAGAAAGTTACCCACTTTCATTAGAAAGGCCCTCGCTCACTTTCGTTTCGAAGGAACCTGATTAATCCACGTCGCCCGGGATATTATCACACAGAGTCTTGTCTCTCCGTTCTTTAAACGGATGTCGTGCGTTTTATGCATGATTTGCTGCTCGAGATGGTGGGATTAGGCGTTCGTTTTTGAAAGTGCTTATAACCCTTTAGGAAGGCAAATGGGTATCCTCAAGAGATGGTAAAAACAATATTCAAAACCAACCCGTAAGTGAGATTTACTATTGAACACTTTTTTTTCTTTTTTTTTTTTTTCTATTTATTAGTTATAATACAGAATAGATACTATAAATTATATATAAAAAAAAAAAGAAAAAAAAAGGTCAATAGTAAAATCTCACTTACGGGTTGGTTGAATATTGTTTTTACCATCTCTTTGAGATACCCATTTGCATTTCCTCACGTGTTATAAGCACTTTCAAAACGACGCCTAATCCCACATCTCGAGCAGAAACTCATGCATAAACGCACGAATCCGTTTAAGAACGGAGAGAAATCTTGTGATCATATCCTCGGCGACGTTGATTAATTCATGTTCCTTCGAAACGAAAGGTGGCGAGGTCTTCTAATGAAAGTGGGTAACTTTTCGTTTTTCGGACCTTTTTTCCCCCATCGTAAATTGGAATTGTTTTAAACACTGTACCGTCGATCGCATGGGATACTTTGGACCTATTCATTAGTTTATTCTCTTACTCTTTTCTTGTTCAGCTTGTCTGGCTCGGCTATTGGTGTTTTCGGTCGGGCGCATTCGACGTGGGCGGAAAAGTTATGCAAAGCCAAACGGACCCAAGTAAGGCTCTAAGTAAATCGGGCCCACTGAAATTTGTGTTTACTGGAAAAGCTCAGCCCATAAGTCCAAACCATTTTCCGATATTTGTTGTCAGGATGCTTTTTTTTTTTTTTTTCCAACAAACAGACTCGGCCTCCTGAAGGTGAGATATGCTTAAATCGACTTCGTTAAGCACCGCTTGTTTGTTTTCTACTTAAGATAAGCAAGTATCTTGGCATGTGCTTCTCGTAGCACTTTGGATATCTTGCTTTCCGGCGACCGATGCATGGTGGTTCGAGTAGTATTTTCCCGCTTTATTGAACAACTAAAAAGTAAGTCGAGCCTAACTCATCATGCTCCACATAACCGCCCTAGAACCTGAAACTGTTAGTTACATAGGTTTCAAGTGCCTTATTGCCTACACTATCATATATTTTTGAATAATTGGTGACACTTCTAGTTATTAACACATTGAGCACACCATAAATGGATTCCATGATAAAATAAATATCCATGTCTAGTAGTAGCATAATAAGATGATACTGACAAAACACAAATTTCCGTCATGTTATATGTTTTTTTTTAGCAAAACACGTTGTGCGCAATTAGAACCTTACTTGTCAAATATGGACTATCATGTTATCTATTTTGCTATCGATTTTTTATTCGTCAAATATAGACTACCTGGTCGTAATACACATTTCCACTTTGTTTTTAGAAGGTTGGTAATTCTATTACGTTGGATTATATTTAAAGCATGTTTCATAATTTTTTGCGATGATGAATTTTTGTGATGATCTTTTGTTACTGTTTATTTGTCGAGCATGAACAAAATATGCAATTGATCAGTTCGTCTTGTTATTTCTCAAATAGTATTTTCTGTTGATGGTTTTTTTTTTTGTAAGGTATTTTCTGTTGATGGTTTTTTTTTTGGTAAGGTATTTTCTGTTGATGGTTTATTTGTCCAAATGTGAACAATATGGATTCATCTTTTAATTAGTCAAACATGAGTCAGAAAATGAGCAAAGGTATTCTCACGTGGTTAAAAGTATTTATCCCAAACAATTTTCTTTGAACATATAACATGCATAATTCGATTAGAGAACTAATTATGCATAATAATATATGAAAGAGATTACCTATAAATATATGCATAAGAACGAGAGATACGAAATTATAGTTTTGTTAAGGTGACCATGAAAAACAAATTACTAGATCACGTGGTTCAACCTTGCACAAGTTTTACCCCCCTTTCATATATATAAGTATACTGCACGGTTTTAAAAATCTATTTGTTATCTTTCAGAGTTACGTGAAATTTTCTTTAAAGTTGATTCAAATCCCATCAAGTAAGTTTATTTTTTGATAAATAGAAAGCATGAGACATAAAGTTGTGACATTTATAATTCACAGTATGAGTACATGCATAAATGAGGACAGAAGAGGGGGCTATCGCTAAGAAATTTTTCTTGTTTGTAACATGTGAGCTCATTTCATCTCGATCATTAAGTAGTACGGATCCTTATTTAAGATCAGTCTAATGCTAAGCTCACATACATGGGACACTGTATTTTTGCTCTTTCGTTATTTCTGTCACTCGCGCCCTGCCCCACCTACCCATGGTATTGGCGATTGGCAATGCACATGTGGGGTCAGAGAGGGTCCTCGTGGGTCTCCTAGAGGACGCCTGCCATGCCCATGCATGCAATTGCAAAAGGCAATTTGCCGAATATAAAGCCAAGATGAGATTGAGTCATATTAATGATTTATTTGCCAAACATGAGTACAATATGAAATTGATCTTTAGTATGTCATTGTCATATAAAAAAAATAGGATAGGTGTCCTCACATCGTTAAACTATTGAAAACCACGTCATAAGCATATAATATGCATAGGTAAAAAAAAAATAACTACAAAAATAAGTTTAGAACGAGAGTTGCAAAATGGAGGATTTACTAAAGTGACCATAACCGCAAATTAATAAAATTTGCACGTGAGTGTGTCACGTGACTAAGCTTGATGCAACTATTGAAGGATTGTCCCGGTGTCCACTCTTCCCATTTGAAAAGAGGGGTGGGGGGTCTAAATCCCCACCTTCGAGGGGAATGGGCTGGGAACACGTGTAGAATGAGCATGATTTTGCAACCTACACACATCACATAGCATAAGCACACACACAGTGCAACTTGTGTAATAGAATAAGATAGGATAGAATCATACCAAAAAGAAAAAGACTTAGCAAGATGCACGTTCCTTGTACGGGTTTAAGATCAGAGTTAGTATATTATTCTTAATGTTGTTACCGAAGTGCATTTTTGCAATATAATTACTAATATAGCAAAATAAATATTCACAGCAATCAAATTATTAGCTAGTGTTTTTTTTTTCTCTTTATCGGTTAGAGCTTACGTGGAGCTTCATTTTAAGTGGATCCAAACCACATCAGGTAGATTTATTCTTCTACTAAAGAAAACACGAGACATAAGATTGTGATAATTGTTGAATTACGATATAAGTACATGGAATATGTCTTTGAACATATGACATGCATAATTCGGTTACAGAATTAATTATGCATAAGAATATATAAAAGAAATCAAATATAAATATATGCATAAAACGAGAGATACGAAAAGATAGTTTTGTTAAGGTGAGAATAAATCACTGGGTTGCGCGGTTCAACCCGGCGCCAGGTTTATCCATTTTAATATATACTGGCAAAATGCCCGTGCATTGTACGATTTTAAGAGTACATCTGTTATATTTTAGAGTTAGATGAAATTTACTTTAACGTGGATTCAAACCCCGTCATATGGGTTGATTAGAAAACATGAGACATAAAATTGTGACATTTATAATTTATAATAGGAAAAGTCTTGCCCAACGGTCACACAATCCTTACCATATTACGTTTGTGACAATTTTTTTTTTCACATTTTTTTTTGTTGTTTGTCAGCCACGAGTTTGTGGCTAATAACCCATGACAGTGGATGGTCACGCTAGCTTTGTCCTTTATAATATGAGTATATGTAGTATTTTGTGACAAATGCAAACTCTCTCTCTCTCTCTCTCTAAGTCTTGTTAGTGAGTGATGCAATTGGAGTGGCAGCCTTCGATCTTTATGGAGAGGGAGGGAGGGAAAGAATTCACGAAGAGGAAAAAGCGATGAATGAGCACAACATGAGGTTGATCTTTCAGTAAACGTATATACAAAGGAGATAGGTGTCCTCACATTGTTAAACTATTCAAACCCACATCATAAACAATTTTCTTTAAGCATATAATATGCATAGTTCTAGTAGAGAATTACGTATTTCAGAATATATCAAAGAAATTAACTACAAAAAGCACGTCTTCGAATGAGATATCCTAAAATGAAGATTACTAAAGTGACCATCAAAATAAATTACTGAATAAAACTCGCACATGAACTCGTCACGTCACTCAACTTTGCACGAGCTTTATCCACTCTAATGTATATATTGCACGTGCATTGCACGGTTTTAGGATTATACGTGGCATATTATTTTCAATGTTGTTGTCGAAGTGAACTTTTGCAAGACATATAATATGTATACATTATGGCAAATAAATATTCGGAAAAATTCCAAATAAGAACCTCAAATGTCATCATTTTTTTCAAATAATGGTTTGAAGTGAACCTTGTTTTAATTAAAGGCTCGGAGTGCCCTCTTTGTCTCAAATAAAAGCCTGAAATGGCTATGCTTGTTTTAAATAAGAGCCTGAAATGGTCATGTCCATCTTAAATAAGAGCTTAACTTTGCCGGTTGGCCAACTGGTCAAATTTTTTGACTGATCAAGGGCATTTTCATCAAAATATTAATTTAACCTAATTTTTAGTTAAATTAAACTTAAAAAGTAAAAAAAAAAAGGGAAAGGAACGGAAATATTGGGGGAAGGGGCTGCCCTCTCGCCTGTGGCTGCCGCCCCACAAGAGAGAGGGGTCACCGGCACCTCGGCCGTCAGATGTAGGCCTTCTTATTCGACCGCTACTCCTTGTTGTCTTCTTGTTGTTGCACCATACCCACTAATAAATAAAGATGATTTTCTTCTTGTTGCTCCTCCTTTGGAGACTCCTTATTCGGCTGCTGCTGCTGCTGTTGCAGCACCTCCTTCGGTTGCTTCTTCTACGGCTGCTCTTCCCGGTGGGAAGCTCATGGCGACTAAGAGAATCACCAACCAACCATGCGAACAGCAGAGAGATAGTAGAAACCCAAATCACAATTGCAACCAGACGCTTGTTCGACACAACGACTCTGCCCTGGTCATCCGCCGGTCCTGCGTGCAACGGTAGTAGCTCCTGCAACCAACATGGAAACTTTCCGTTAGCCAAATGAAACATCGGTGGAGAAACATTAAACTTGAAGAATATGGGGGCGATTCGACCGATTTTTGTGCGGTCTCATTGGCCTAATCGATTTCTAAGATTACAGGAGGATTCTTCGATTTGTGTGGCGGATCATGAATCGTTATTCGAGCGGTGCAGTCCATTGTAAATGCTGTTACCCTGCCCTTCGAGGGTAAATAGACCATGTCTATGAACAACGAGGGATATGAAACCCTCAATTTTCCATAAAAGTGGCATGAGCATCACGGTCTCTCTCAATCATTGATGCATACTTTACTTACATACATCAACAGTTAAAACAGTTAAAAATTGATTGAGACACCAATAAGAGTATCATAAGGGTGGCGTGAGCACAACTATAGCCTTAAGGCACACATGAATGATATTTCGAATAAAAGGACATAGGAAAAAACACATGCTCAAGAACGAAAGACAAACTTTCGTGAGACTTAGGCATGAGAAAAGAATTGCGAAGTCTATATATAGACCATGTAGACCAAATCCATCTCAATCGTTGATCATGTGGATCCACCACATTAATAGTTATGCAATAATTTTACGGTGTAGCTTGTGACAGAGGTAGAATGTACATGTTCATGTCGAAAAGTATCATTCGTTATAGGGTGAGAAAGAACCAGCGGTTTGCTTGCATGCTTCTCATTCTTGACTCTTAAGCACTCTCGAGATTGACTTTTCTTTTTCTTTTTTCTTTTTTTTTTGTCAAATCGGACTTAACTAGATTGAGCCAGGAACCGAGTAGAAACTTCGCTCGGCAACAATTTGACTCTAGCCCCATAATACGTATACAATACGTGTCTTAACATACATGTTTGCGTGCTTCATATACATGGTTAAAAAAGATTGAACACGTGTACAACACGCATTGTACTTTCGGGTTGTTCTTCCGTGATCAAGTAGAGTCATACCGGGCCAGACAGAAAATCATACACCGGCTGCATCTGAGAAGCTCGACGCCTATATGGCACGGAACTACGGAGCCTCGAACTTCTTCCTTCTTTCTTTCTTCCTTTCTGGATCAAGCAATTAGATGGTATCCCCATGCCAGTTTTCGCGCAACTCGATCTTTGTTTCTTTATCCCTTTTAATCCATGATCCGAACATTTGAAGTCCGCCACCACCGTCGCATCTCCCCCTAGGCGGTCCCAAAGGTCCTTCGAGCTAACTGGTTTTGCTTGCATTTTCATCTACGTCACGCCAGGATTGCCTTACCCTAGAAACTGGCAAAACAAGAAACGTTCGTACTCGGTCCTTCCATGTACCCGGCGATTTAAAACTAGCGACCGGTTCGCGAGTTTCGTGATTCGCAAGTTTCGTGGAGAAGTGGTCGAGAGACGAACGCTTCCAGTCGTTGTACCCTCAGTACAGAAAACAGGAAGGACCCAAGAAACGAGGGGCTTTTGCATGTGGGCAATGAGACGCTCCAATCTCTCTGCTATAAGTCTTTGCTTAATGGCTTTGGTTTACGTGCAGCTATGTCCAATTCCTCCGATTACGGATCCGATTCCACGCGATCCCATCTCAAGATTTCATCCTCACGAGGAAAAATATTTAAATAAGAGTAAATTACCATCCTTTTTTCAAATAAGAACCTAAAATGGCCATAACTATTTTAAATAAAGGCCCAAAACGCTATTATTTTCTCAAATAAGGCCTAAAGTCCAATAAGGATCTGAAATAGCATTATTTCAAATAAAGGCCCGAAGTATAATTATTTTTTCAAATAAGAGTCTAACTGAATTTTGTTCCAAATAGAGACTGAAAAGGCCATGACTATTTCAAATAAAGGCCTTATCTCGCTTGGCCAGTCAAGGAAATTTTCATCCAAGATAATTTTAACCTAAATTTCAGTTAAATTAGATTAAACATTTAAAAATGTAAAACTTTTAAAAAAGAAAAACAATATAGGCAGGAGGGCTGGCTGCTTTTCAAGTTTAAAAATGAAAAAAATAAAATACAATAATAATAATAAAAAAACGAAAATGTCCTTGATCAGTCGATGACGTCAAGCTTTTTTGAAGATTGACATGCCGCTTCAAATTTTTATTTTGAAAAAACAAGAGCTGCTAGGCCCTTACTTGAAATTTTCCCCCATCTCGATGAGTCAACTTCTAGAACAAGAGCTATGGGCACTGCCCCATTTAGATTCCCGCTTCCACTTGGTACTTCGTACAGAACAACATATATCGTGAATGGGACTCCAACGAGCAAACGCCGACCGTTGACCCTCGAATGCTCTGATACCAACCACGCGAGAATACTAATCCTTGATGTGTGTTTTGCTGAAATCTGCTCCGCGGTTCTTACTCTTTGTACATTCAATGGTTTTTGCTCTGCATTGGCCATTGCATCGAAGGCTGAAAGATCCACCGATCCATGCGTCTTCCATTTGTTTTATAGGGTTAATATTATGAACAACTCTGAACTGATATATTTATGAAAATTTTTTCCCAAATTATTTTTTTTTATCACGTAAAATCCCAACTAGTACGTCCGTGACAAATTTACCTCAAATTATTTTTTTAACCACCAAAAAGCATAAACTAGTACGCCTATGACAAATTCATTCCAAACTGATAAATTTGTAACAAATTTATCCTCCGTGAGTTTTCACTAAATTAATTTAATAATTCGAAAGCCTTAAATTGATACACATATGAGAAACAAAGGGTAAAAACCCCAAATGGGGTACACCCCTCAACTACCAAGTGTTATATAACTTAGCAATTTGATAGTAAATTTTAACGAAAATTAACGAAAGGTAAATTTATCATAAATGTACTAGTTTGGGGTAAATTTATTACAGGTGTACCGGCTTAGGATTCAATAATTCGAAAACCCAAAATCGATGCACATGTGAGAAATAAAGGGTAAAAATCCTAAATGGGTACACCCATCAATTGACACATGTTATCTAATTCAGCAATTTAATGGCAAAATTTAATGAAGACTAATGAATGGTAAATTTGTTACAAATGTATCAGTTTGAGGTAAATTTCTTATAGATGTTCTAATTTAGGATTTTTGATAGTCAAAAAAATAATTTTGTATAAATTTATCATAAATGTACTAATTTAAGATTTTTTATAATTAAAAAATAATTTAAAATAAATTTATCATAAATATATCGATTTGAATTTTTCCGTGCCGTTAACTCTCCCTTATAACACCCTTCTCCAGCTGCTTCAGCATGGTATTGGTAGAGACCCAGATGAGGCCTGTCTCATGTCAGAACAGAACTTGGGTTTTGAGGAAGAGTTTTTGTTTCTTGGACCGAAAGCCCCCACCACATCTGCCTTTCAAGATCTCAAGCTTTGACCCTTCTTGTGATCTCATTTGAGCTGCTCTTGCTATTTCATGGCATCGCACCATCTTGCAAATTCACTTCCAGTGGAACCTCTTGTCTAGTTGGTATAGTTAGAGACCAACCATGGAGTTTTCGCAAAAAAGAAGGCCCGTCACCACCAAATGGTTCTTTCTCTTCCTCCTCTTGTCAACCAACCTCCTCACCCTCCTCTACTCCACCACTTTCTACTCCTCTTGCTCTCACTCTCCTAAGATAGCGGTCACTGAAGCGACGGTCACCATCCCTTCTCAATCCACGGTTCGCTCTGCCGCGACGGCCTCCCTGAACACCGCATCGGAGGATGATCTCCCGCCCGAGTTCAAGGCCTTCACTTCGGGCCAGCTCCTCCCGTTTGGGGTCAACCCGAACTTCGACTCGACACCATGTACCCTCCGGTCGGCCGCCCGTGCACCATGTTCCCGGACTTGCTCCGCCGCTTCATGACCTACAACGTGAACGGCTCGTGCCCGGACGACGAGCTCCTGGCGCAGAAGCTCCTGCTCAAGGGATGCGAGCCGCTCCCGCGCCGCCGCCGTTGCCGCCACGCCTCGCCCCCAGATTACGTGGAGCCGTACCCTCTCCCGACTAGCCTCTGGACCACCCCCTCGGATTCTTCCGTAGTCTGGACGGCCTACACTTGCAAGAATTATGATTGTCTCATCAACAGGAAGCACAGGCAGCAGGGCTTCGATGACTGCAAGGACTGCTTTGACCTTGATGGCGCCGAGAAAACACGCTGGACCGCCGCCAAGAGCAACGGCGGCCTCGACTTCACCATTGACGAAGTCCTGGCGACGAAGAAGCCAGGGACGATAAGGATCGGGCTCGATATCGGGGGTGGGGTTGCCACTTTTGCGGTGAGGATGAGGGACAGGAACATAACCATCATTACCACTTCCATGAACTTGAATGGCCCTTTCAACAACTTCATAGCATCAAGAGGGGTTGTGCCTCTCTACATCAGCATCTCTCAGAGGCTTCCCTTCTTCGACAACACGCTGGACATCGTTCACTCGATGCACGTGATGAGTAATTGGATCCCGACCACGCTTTTGCACTTCATGATGTTCGACATTTACCGGGTCCTGAGACCGGGGGGTCTGTTTGGCTTGATCATTTCTTCTGCGTGGGCGAGCAGTTGGAGCATGTGTACGCCCCTCTCATCGACAGCATCGGGTTCAGCAAGATAAAGTGGGTCGTCGGCCGGAAACTCGACCGGGGGCCTGAGCTCCAGGAGATGTACCTCTCGGCTTTGCTCGAGAAGCCAATGAAGAATTCCTGGTGATCCTATGGTTGGCTTCTTCATCTTTACTGCTCACTTCAGGGAAGACTTAATTTCACACACAGCCTTTCTAAAGTTCAGTCAGAGGAATACAAAACTTGCTACCGTCTCTTAATCAATAGTTGGAGAAACATTGTTATTCATCAAAAAGGGTTATTACTATTACTGAAATATGCCTGTTTGATATATGCTCAGTTAGTATTTTGGTATAAGAAAATTTGTCTTTAGTATCTATTTCTGCTGGGATGTCATCAATTATCGTTCGACTAACAAGTTTTATGCTTCTCCATCCCGTTATATTCCGTCTTTCCACTCTGATGTTGTCAAGATTGACTTCCTATTCGAATGCTTCTAGCGAAAACGAGGTCAAATCAGCTTCGCTTTTATGACAATGCATTCTTCTTTAACATGCCGAACTCAAATTTATATCAAATGAGCACCGAGTTACCAGTTATAAGATGGGAGGAAAATCCAGAACACAAAAGGGAAAGTATTGGCCTCAATCCAATCTATGCTGTCTATGGAGCTTTTCTCATATTATAAGGCTGTCTGAAAAATGGACTCATGCATATGCAATCCCACAATTAAGATCCTGAAACTGGTAACAAGTCCAGAGATGGCTGATACATGAAAGTTTCCGGGCTCATAAAAACCTTGTATATGCATCCTCTGCCCAAGCACTATCAAGTACACAGACTAGACTTCAAGCTAACACTAATAGCAACAATTGCAGACTCGAAGAAGCCTTTGATTGAGAAATGACCTGATGCAATTTCCATTGAGCATTCCGCAGTCGGTTACAGCAACCGGTAAAGTTGCACCAATTACTCCAAAAACCGACCTACTTCCTCCACACTCCAATTGTCGACCACTGGCACCTTTGGCAGAGGAAAATCGAGGAATTTCAATGGATAAAGAGGCCAATTTATGTCTCTAACTCTGGATCTTTTCAGCTCGTCACCAGTCGTTACATATTTAACTTAGGAATTTTTGAAGGGACACTAGAATGGTCATCTACATTGGTGCACCTCTGAGTATAAATAATCCCTGCGCTAATCAATTCTGGTATCGGCAGATATTAGGCTGCTATCTGTTTTTTCAATTGTATGCTCATGGATGTATTTACCCATTTTCTTTCTCCTTGATATGACGGTTGCATAACAATAACCCTGCATGTAAGAAAATGTGGAGGCATATTTTTCACATACTTGCACATTGTCTACCGAAAGCCTTTGTTGCCTACATATTGATGTGGTCTAATACCTGTTCCCTTGTGTCAAGAGTTGATCAGTAACCGGAAAGACTATTTTTCCCTTTCATTTATTGATGCGTAATAAACTATGCAACGTATTCCCGGGAAAGAAGCTATCTGATGATTGTCTTATGCCCTTTGACGACGCTTTTTCCCCAAGTTCTCCGAGGATGGCAATAAGAAGACACTAGCAAGCTTAAGCAAGAAAGTTGCTGCTTAGATCCCAGAAGAGTTCTTTTTGCCGCAGTTATTTTTGACAGATTCAATAGCAATTTAAGGAGGTCACTTGTCAGATTCTAGATAATGATCTTCAGTCCATCCTTTTGTTTTCCTGTTGTACTGTTTATTACATGCTGGATGAAACATCATATGCCAATGGATGATTTTTATTAGTTGAGAGAGAGTACTCTGAGTTGCATGAGAAGGAACCAAAAACAAATTGCATATTCTCGACCATGAGGATCCCATCGACAAGTCTTCTCGAAATATTGTTGAAACTGATATCACTCTTTGCTCATCATAACTTTTGTATGGCTCTAGCAGCCTCTATTAACAACTTTTCTCTTTCTTCTTAAAGTAGATTGAATATGTATCTTAAAGTACTCTGTCTTCTTACTGAAAATTCTTAATTTCAAAGCAAATATCGAGCTGCAAATTGTTCGAATTAGCTGGTGAGTGTCTGTATGTTTGAACAATATCTGTAAATTTGCTCTGTATCACCTGCAGCATCTAAAACATCCATCAAAATTGATGGTGTGAAGTGTTTTGCCTACGGAGAAATGGCTTCAGCTGCAAACAATTTCAACAGCTCCACTCAAGTAGGCCAGTGAGGATGCGGAAAGGTTTATCAGGCAGTTCTTAGTGACGGCATAGTTGTGGCCATAAAACCGGCGCAGGAGGGGTCATTGCAGGGTGAAAAGGAATTCTTGACGGAAATTGAACTTCCTTCAAGGTTACACCATTGAAATCTCGTGTCTTTGCTTGGATATTGTGATGAGGAAGGTGAACGGGTACTTGCTAAACCTCATTGTTAATCCCACACTGATATAGTCTAGGAATTTAAAGCTTGCCTCATATCCAATTGCAATATACACGCTGTCTTCTTTCTGCAGCTCCTGACCTTGGTAGGTTATAATTGGAGGAAAGCTTATATGGTTTGCTAGTTCTTTCAAGCATTTTCCGAGTCATTTAACGTATAAGGTGCATAGGAGAGCTTCTGTGGTAGCATGTTTTGTTCTTATGGTATGGCTGCTTATCAGGGAAGTTCTTAGCATCTCTGCATGTGATTGAAATGATTAATTCTGTCTAGATATAGTGTAATGTATAGATTCACATCACTTGAATGCATTCAAGGGATTGGATTGAATAAGTTGTCAATTTTGGACCTGGGACTTTGAAGTACCAAAATAGGAAGTGGATATATTTCCATTGCTATGTCAACGCAACTAACAAAATTGTCAGAAAAGGATTTTCTCCTAAACAAAAGAAATTTTTTTGCTCTTCTTTGACAAAGGGAAAAAAAAAATAAACAGAACTTTTTGCTTTTTGTATTATTTATGCTAAGGAAAGATTTAGATCTTATGTAGACCGCCATTTACTCCGAAAGTTCTAGAGTCTGGCGTGAAATGTGTTTTATAGCTTTACAAGTATGCATCGAAGTCCGCAAAAAATTAGTAAGTGGAAAATTTGGACATGATCTTCATTCTATTTCATACTTTCACCCTCATGGCTGCCTTGCGCTGTCTTCTTGATTCTCTCTGTTCTGACATAGCAAGAATACTTTTGAGATATTATCTTTATGCCTTCAGCATCTGATGCTTAGAATATTCTGATCATAGGACTCAAAATTGGTTACCAATTCTCTGCAATGACCAATTTAAAGAATTCTTTCAATGTTTTTTTTTTTTTGGTAAAGAAGAATTCTTTCAATGTTGAATTTCAGGTCGATCTAAAAACCCTCTTTCTTTTGGGATGAGACTCAGAATTGCCCTTGGTTCAGCCAAGAGCATCCTACACCTGTATTCAGAAGCAGATCCTCCAAATTTCTTACCATGATATCAAAACCAGTAACATATCGTTGGATTCAAAGTTTACTGCTAAAGTTGCTGAGTTTCGACTATGGAGACTTGCACCTGTTCCGAATATTGAAGGCGTCGTACCAGCTCACGTGTCAACGGTGGTCAAGGGGACTCCTGTAGTACCTATTGCTCCTATATTAATAATTTGTCAAGCTTTGCTTGATTCGGCTTTCGTATGTTCTTTGATTTGTGCAAGTTCTTCTGGTGTGTGTTACATATGCGCTCGTGGTTTATCAATTCAGCATCTGCCTTTAGATTATATGTCTCATCTGCAAAGGATATCTGCTTATTGCCGTATCATTGTTTTTGGTGCAAATCGTCTGAATCTCTTTTGAAAAAAGTTCACTCCTCATAATAATTACCTTGTTAGATAGTAAAGAGTAGTAGGACGTGCTCGAGGAATAATATATTCAAGAGAAAATTGGAGGGTCATATTTGCTCATTTTGTCAGCAGTAACTTTCAGTCAAGCATTGTATCTAAACATCAGATTCTTTATTGTTGAAATGTTTCAACTTTAATACACTAGTGATCTTCCATTGGAAAGTTTTAGCAAATCCATTTCAAAAACTTAAGGGCGTGTCTTAACAGATCTTTACTTTTGCCTTTTTGCTTAACCTAAATCTTGCAACAGGTATATATTTGGAATTTTTTAATACCGAAACACCAAATAATTTCACAATATAAA
This sequence comes from Psidium friedrichsthalianum, assembly GCA_019149425.1. Lineage (NCBI taxonomy): Eukaryota > Viridiplantae > Streptophyta > Magnoliopsida > Myrtales > Myrtaceae > Psidium > Psidium friedrichsthalianum. Next base: position 19,850 of record JAGVVM010003890.1, read on the forward strand.
TGCTGACACGTGTGTATAAGGCGAGAAAGCAAAGAAGCATTTTTGTTGCTTTTGCTTTATTATAATCAAACAAGCCTGCTATTAGGTGGTGGGTGACATGTGTGTATAAGGCCATCGTAAACCCTAATAAATAAGTGATATGGGATACTTTAAAACTTCCTCTCGCACATAGATCAGATTGAGGACGACCGTGCTGTTGATGAACGGGAAGCCTCACGCTTGAAATAAAGCTTGAGTGGAATTTGGCTTTGATACAATGTTAGCGAGTCCAAAACGAAAACTTAAATTATTAGGTGGAAGTAGACGACACATATACATGGTCATTTGAATCGCATGGACAAGTTATATGGGATGCTTTAGCAAAAGAGTATCACGACACAGACATTTCATGCCATGTGTCATGTCGATGAGTGCTACACCGATTGCCATCAGTTGTTAGCAGGAACTTGGATTTCCAATTGACCCAATTGAAACCGTTGAAGTATGGTGACATAAAGTTCTTATGCAACTGGTCGGAGAATTCGGTTCAACCTTTTTTCTCTGGATATAGATGGTGCGATAGTGCACCTAATGTCAAATTGAAGTGGAAACTTTAGCAGGAGGACATCTATTGGATGGCTCGACATGATCCCACTCATCTATTAATCCTCAAAAAATCTTTTGAACTTGCATGGGTTCAGCAACAGGAGCATTTTGCCAAGCAAGACCACTGACTAAAATTTAAAACCTTTTAATCATTTCAACAATTGATTCATCTGGTTTCATCTCAAAGGCTTCATAATCACTTAGTAGAATACTGAGATTTGTCTCTTTGACTCTGTCAGTTCCTTGATACATGATATGAAGTTTATCCTATATGGCCTTTGATGATTCTTATTTTGCAACGTGATTATATATGGGACTTAGCGCACAAAATAGAGAATAAATAGCTTTAGAGATTAGTCCTTCTCTTTTCGCTTTCTCAGTTTCCGAGAGAGTTGTAACAAGGTTTTCATCATCAAAAGTGCTAGATAGTGTAGGGTTTACTCCTTTTGTCCCAACATCCAATATCATATTGTTTGATACTTTGAGGAACCACTTCATTTTGTTGCACCAGATGTTGTAGTCTTTTCCATCGAGGTAAGGAGGTTTGTTGTTGAATTGAGCATCACCTGATCCTAAAAATTATTACTAGACATGATAGATTATTAACTCAGAAGTAGAACACTTCAAAAATGATGAGCACCCTGCTCTGATAAGAATTGTTGTGGCTAGCAAAATCACCTACAGGGGGCAAATAGGTGATTCTAAGTAAATTTGACAATTAATTGCGGAATTAAATGAAACAAGTCAAATAAAACACCAATTCAAAATATGAATAAAGTTCTGTATATAATTGAAAACGAGAATGTGCAATATTCTAAGCACGACAGAAGGAGTTTAGAGTTTGAGAGAATTGCACACAAGATTTATAGTGGTTAGGCTTAGATTAAGCCTACGTCCACTCTTCCACACTAACAGCTAATAGGCTAAATTCCACTAGATGAATCCCTGAAAGGTTACAAGTGATTTCACTTTCACACTCTTACAAAACCTCTCAAAGAATGATGTTTTAGCTCTCGAGAACAAGTATGAATTTGAGTTACTCTAGCACTTTGGAATTTTTTGTTCTAATCCACACTGCAAGTAACACCATGGATCTCCTTTTATACTCCTTCAACCTTGAACTATCTGTTCCAAAAGGTTTTTCGATGAATCGCTCTTTAATCCTTAATTGGACGTCATCAATCTTGATTAAAATAGACTGTATCTAGAGAGATTTGGTACCCATTATGTAGAATCTGAACCTTTCAGATTCAGTCGTTCATACAGCTAAACCTTTAATTTTCATAAGTAGAGTTCTTCAGATATGGAAACTTTCTTGCCCCCATGAAAGGTAATTTCCAATCAAGGACATTCTACTGATTTGATGTAAAATAATTCTATCGATCAAAGATTACATACTTCCATAAATGTCAAAGCCATAATGGACACTTGCCAACGTGAGTTTTCAAAATCTGGAGAAAATGTATTCCAGAATCTGAACATAATTCAGAAGCAGTCTTCATAAGTAGAAAAGTCTTTTGAATCTGAACAGACTAGAATAGTGAATAAAAGCCTGATAAAGTCCTTATTGATGTTTTACATAAGTCTTCTTCAAAGATAATAGTTGAATCTTCACTTAATCTAAATAATATGATTCCACTTATTTGGAAGTAAATATGTGACGACTTCGTTTTGTATCTGAACACAAAGTTTGGAATAGTGTAAGCTTTTTTATTCACTTGTTATACTCACAATAAAGTATTTTAGAGCATTAATCATATTCTTTATTTAAAAAGATAGTTTTACCATAATCAAATTATTCAGAATGAGGTTTTCTCAACAGTAAGAATTTAACATACAAAGAATGCCATTGGGGAAATGCAGAACACGTGGAAGGCCTCCTCCTCTCCTCTGCCCATTGTTATTCTATGAGAATACCTTGGACAATTCCCAACAATGAGATTTCCGTCCCTCGCATCAGTGTGGAATTATCTCCCCATGTGTAAATCGTACGGGATCTAATCCAACATGAACACTTATCAATAAGCGCTGTCTCGTAAAAGACTATCAAACTATTGCCACAAGGAGAATCCATATGTAGCTTGTCATCTCTTTATCTCACTGTTCGAGACCTACATGTACGAAGGATTGGCGAATTTGTACTCATGGTCCAGGCATGTGTCTGTGCTCATTGCATAGACAATGTGCCACAAACTGGACCAAATAGCAAAAGAATTTTGTCATGGATGTTCTAAGGGCAATCCAGCGAGTCAATATCAACAATATCTTTTTCATGAAAGTGAAAATGGAAAAAGATGAACAAACCTTAGATATCCAAGGAAAATAAAAACTGAAAACAAGAAGTTTGCATTTCGAAAGTGTACTTATTGTATCCTAATCGATGTGGACACCACTGAACAAAATCCATAGAAAAAAAAAAATTTTGAGCCTGAGGGAACACCTGATGAAAGACTTGCCAGCTGCCCTACTAATTAAACAGAAATTGTCTCCGGACGAAAGGTGCGTAACAACTTGACAGAAATCAAATGTTTGGCACAGATTTACTTGGGATAGGCATACTGCAAGAAAGGTTACTGTGAGGTAGATAATGTGACTCCGGCAAAAAAACAAAATGTAGGTATTGATACCAGCTGGGCAGCAGCTAGTTAGACCATTCGAAGGTTTTTGCTCCTCTACACCATTATCATGCAACATATCAGCCAGTCCTACATAACATCATCAGAGCTTTCCGGAGCTGACAATAGTCCATTCTAAATTGCTCATCCAGTTGTTTGTAAATCCCATGATCAAGAATAACTGTGTAGGAGAAAATACTCGAGTGGCTTCATTATTGAAAGACTCACTGTCAAAAACTTCAACGGAATATGTACTATGAGATAACTATATATCAGGCCTCACCTAAACAAAATCCAGATTTGCCCTCTGGAGAAATTAATATATTTACCAGGGTGGAGATCTCCATGCACGAACCCATGAACAAATATCATTTCAGCAAAGACTTCCACCAGTGCTCTTGCAACCTCAAAGGCATAACCAAGAAAGCTGTCATAATCAAGAGAAAACTATCGGATTCACATTAAGAGAGCTGTTGTCAAGGGATCTATAGCTAATTTCATAAATGACGATTGTTTATTGCAAACAAACTTGGAAATTAATAGACAAGTGCAAGACTAGCAGATTGCAATTCTTTTATATTAACAAGTTCGAGTTCGTCTGATGGTGGGATCAGTTTCAGGGATGTTGATATTAATGGTTTAACTTGATATGGTTTAATTATTAAAAAAAAAAAATTCAACTCCCGATTGCTGTTATGTCTTTAGTTAAGAATAAGTGGTTTCCCTCAGTTGCATCTTAGTCTCTACATTTCTAGAATGTCCTTCTTCACCGCAAATTTTCGTATTTCAAAGTTCTTGTCCCTTTTTGTCTCTCTTTTGCATTAAATCCATTCTGCAGTTTTAAACTGCTAAAACTAATGAAGGTCACACTTATATGTTATTGAAAGATTGAACCTCAGCACTATGCTTTCAGACCAGTTGAAATCTCAAAATTGACATTACGGGTGCCCTCGACTTTAAGCATTTGGAGACAAATTGCGAGTTAACATAGTTGTAACTGGTTGCTGATGAGGGAAGACAACAAAGCTTTGTTGGATCTATTCCCATCTTCGCCAGATATTCTAAATCATCAACCTACACATTCAGTAAACTTATTGTTAACAACACGCACATACATACACACACACATAGCTACAGCAGGTAAGACAAGGTGACCCCATTCTCCTAGGTGCTTGGACAAGGCAAGATTACACAGGTTGATGTCCCTGACCAATCAAGGGGAGTCACTTCAGTAATACAACTACTATTTGCAGTGAGGACATAGGGCGAAAGCACCAGGACAGGAACTGCTGCCTGTTATCATAAAAATACAATGAATATTCTGGTGGCACAAATTTATCAGGTGCACGTCCATGTACCAGAATCCAAGAGGCTCAATGTTCAAATGACTGACAAGGGAGAAAACCATGACACGTATAAATTGCAATAAGAACTGGGTATAATGCACGGTCATTTTGCAAAAAGTTTTGGACAATAGGAGCGAGGCCTCGCTGCCGCAAGATGCAAAGCAGTCCTCGTATATAGTCTTGCACATTAGGAGATATGCTTTCCTAAGCATCTAGTTCAAGCCTACTCTATCACCCCCGGAAGAAAAGCTCAGAAAGTTTCCAATATGTTGCATGTCAAAGTCATCGGTAGATTCTTCACGCACTGACCCATCATCTTGATCTCAACAGAACTTTAGAGCTTCCCTGTAAAGCCTCACCAGTTTGCAAGAATCTAACTTCTGAGCACGTCAGTGAAGAAGTTTGCCTAGTAATAGCAGTCTGCTGCATGGAAAACAGGTTGCTCAACTGACAAGCAGAAACGGCGGTTAAACCTACGAAAGAAGTCTAGTACTCAACGGCCAATTCTAGTTCTTTCAATTGGTTCCAACTTTCGATTTATTCATCTATGTTTCAACTTTGTTGAGTAACTTGAGCTCCTAAGACGAGAATGAGTGGATGGTGCTATTTATGCCAATGCGCTTTGTGCGAAAGTAGGATGATACCCGTGATTTTATGGAGGTCGGGATGCTTCGATTTATTCGAAAAAATTGCCCCTGCACTTCCATGCAACTGGGACGTTGCCTCGTGAGTTGGAGGGAATACGAGATGCTTTTAATTATTCGGAAATTGCTTCACTTCGTTTGGAGTGCGCTTCGCTCGAACTAGAATGCTCTTGAGAAGAAAGAGATGCCGCAAAAAGTTTATAAGCAAGGACAGTCTCTTTGTGAATCGGCATTGCATTGCATATGAAATTAAGAAAAATTGAAAGAAATATCATCTTGCATGCATCAAATCTATGAATTATTGATGTTATATTCTGATTTCAATACTTGCATGCTAGTGGGTTAAACTTACATTCGCGAGGCGTAAGCTCACTATTATTAATTTGTGGTTTTCAGATAGAAATAATACCATGGGTTAGCTGACTATTCCGACGTTCTACTATGGCATCCCCTGAGGGTGCATAGCCTCTTAGGAGGACCGTGTGGACACAAATCACCCTGAACCAAGTTAAGAAGTTAGTGAGTACATAGCGTTGAGGTAGGCCTGCGGTTCCACCCCAGCTATATACCGTTTTTGTAGCTTTGTATATTACTAGAGATGATGACGAACTCTTGGGTCCCCTTCCCAGTGAGTTTGAATGTCAGCAATAGCTAGTGGTTGTTGGGGGGCGGGACAAGCTTAGTTTGAAAAAGATGGTGTGGGACAGGGTTTTGGGCGTTTTTATGTATAGCGGAGTGGAGTGGAGTGGAGTTTGTAAAGACCAAACGCAAAATTTTGGTGTAAAGTACCTAAGAGATAGTCTGTAGCGGTGGTTGTTTGTAAATCCACTTCCCCATGAGTCAAACCATAATGTTGTTCTGGTTTGTAAACACATGAATGAAAGAACAAGTTAAAATCTGAATATTGTCCATGTTTTACTGTTTCAGTGTATGCAGTTAGTTAAAACCTGTAATGGCCATACCCCTGTTAGACGTGTTGCCAACGTTAGGGAATTGATGCACTTGTACTTGGTATGGTGACTTGATTGATTTTCAATTAGTCTTCTATGGTGCCATCTCTATGTAATGAAAGATTAAAGAAGAGAGCGTGGTTAGTCAGCCTTGAGAGCTATAGCGTACCGAGACGTCACGACATAGTGATGGTCGTAGCATCAACGGCGAGTAGAGGTGGTCGATGTATGGAGGTTAGTACTATGCAGGCAGGCTTTTGCAAGGACACGGCTGAGGATACTTTTGGTTGACGGACGAGATTGTAGATAGTATGGTGGCAGTGGTCAATGGATGATGCTGGCGGTAGTTCAGGGGGTAGTTACCCTTGCCCTTTGATACTCCCAATTATTGTTGAGATCGTTTTGTAGATAACTGAACTAATGATGCATACATATATATAAATCATTTGTTTATGACATATGTTGAGTGATTATTTGTTTTAACAGGTATAGGTAGTCAAACTTATTATGGCCACACCCTTCTAGGCCGAGCGTGTTATGGTTGATGTTTTTTGTTACGCCACTTGAATGTTTTTATTTTGTCTTTGCTTGCGCCACTAGTAAGTATTAAGAGACTAAAAGAGCACATATTTGGTACGGTGACAACCTGAGATGTCATAGCTAGATTCTTGAGTTGAGATTGGTCAATGAATGGACCGTTGATGTGGTTTTTTGATTGTGATCTGAAACGAATACTTTGTTATGAATGTATCATGTTGACATGATATACAACTCATTTTGGTCGTAAATATTTGATATGTTCTAAGTTAGTGTAAATGAGTTATATTTTGTGTATTAAATATGCATATTGATTACTCATTCTACTTAGAAGAGATATGCACTATCATTGAGCTGTGGTTGCTCACTCCTCTTTCCTTCCAAATCTTTTCAGGTTTTTCAACTGGCAACAAATAGTATGAGAGCATTATCAATGAGAAACTTTTGGTAGTTGAGTTTGGGTTAGCATGGAGATGCATCCATACTTGTTGTTGATTATGGACACTCTAATATGTTGTTTGAGTTGAGACTGCGTCCTTCATATGAGGAAGTGACAGAATGTGTCATTTCCCTTCTTTTGTTGAATGTCTTCTAAGGGTGATGCTTGGACCAAAGAGTGATGGTATGTAGGGATGGCCAAGGATGATAATTTCATGTCCTATTTGTTCTCAAAAATTGCCGTATCATTCTCCACGTTTCCTCTTGTGTATCAACCATAAATTTATTTGTTCAAACTGTTGGCTTTCACTATATAGCTTTGATATGTTAATGTCCAGAAAAATTGGAGCATGATTTTCAAATGTTGGGGTTGCGTGTTCTTCTATTTTGAAAAAGGTGTACAATCTCGGTTAGTTGTGAGATAAAAGATGATGATGTTTCATGTAGTTGTTCAACAAAACCAAGCCTTATCCCACTCAGTGGGCTTCATTCAATCCTCTTAAAATCAATTTGTTGTTTCAGGGCTTTTTACAAAAACGGGTTTAAAATTTAAGTTTTTACGAATTTGGGTTTTTTAAAAAAAAATTTAACAAAAACGGGGCTTGTTCGGCACACCCTAGGAGGCGAACTCCTAGTTCGGCACCGAGGGTGCCGAACAAGGGAGGCTTGTTCGGCTCTCAAAGAGCCGAACCGGGGGGGTCCCCCACTCAACAGAGGGGGTCCTCCCCTCCCTCCCCCCCCACACCCCCCTCCTAAAATGTTATTTTTAATTAATTTTGAAATATTTTTTTATTTTCAGAAAAATACTAAAAACGCGAAAAAATATGAAAATATATTTCTTGTGCAAAAATGATTCCTATGCTTGGCCAAGGTCTCCAAAATTGATATTTCAATTTTCTCATTTTTTCTTGATTTCTAATCAAGTTTTTTTAAGATAATTAATAGAATATCTATAACAACAAATCTATAATTGCCGAAAATTCATATTCAGAAGCTTTAGTGAAACCTGAGGATCCATTTGGAAGAAAATAATTTTTACAATTTTCGTAATTTTTACAAATTATCCATAATAACAAAATATCCGAAAATAAAAAAAATAGATTCCTGGCCAAAAAAATACAGAAAGATTGCTAATATTTTATTTTAATTACCTTTCCATGTTGAACCATTTAAAATACTGACTTTTTTTCGTGAACACTTTTTTTGCTCTCAAATGCTATTTTTTTTTATTAATTTTGAAGTATTTTTATATTTTCAGAAAAATACTAAAAAATGCGAAAATTATGAAAATTTATTTTTTTTTCAAAAATGGTTCCCTATGGTTGGCCAAGGTCTCCTAAGTTGATTTTCAATTTTCTCATTTTTCTTGATTTTCGTGAACACTTTTTTTCGTGAACACTTTTTTTTTCCTCAAAAAAAATTTCCTAACCCCAAAACCCCCCCCCAACTCCTTGATTAAGATTACGAATATGATTTTTCAATATGAATATGAATATTGTATTTAAAATTATGAAAATTTCCAAAAATTATTTTTTCACCCAAATTGGTTTCTCAGGCTTAAGTAAAGCTTTCAAATATGATTTTTCAATTTTATAGTTTTTATTTTCTAATAATTTCTTTAAAAACTTGATTAAGAAAATCAAGAAAATTGAGAAAATTGAAAAATCAACTTTGGAGACATTGGCCAACCATAGGGAACCATTTTTGAAAAAAAAAAATTTTCATATTTTTGTCGCATTTTTAGTATTTTCTGAAAATATAAAAATACATCAAAATTAATATAAAAAAATAGCATTTGAGAGCAAAAAAAGTGTTCACGAAAAAAAAGTCAGTATTTTAAATGGTTCAACATGGAAAGGTATTTAAAATAAAATATTGGCAATCTTTCTGTATTTTTTAGGCCACAAAATCTATTTTTTTTATTTCGGATATTTGTTATTTTATGGATAAATTTGTAAAAATTACGAAAATTGCAAAAAATTATTTTTCTTCAACAAATTGGATCCTCAGGCTTCACTAAAGCTTCTGAATATGAATTTTCGGCAATTATAGATTTGTTGTTATAGATATTCTATTAATTATCTTAAAAAAACTTGATTAAGAAAATCAAGAAAAAATGAAAAATTGAAATATCAATTTTGGAGACCTTTGGCCAAGCATAGGGAACCATTTTTGCACAAGAAATATATTTTCATATTTTTTCGCGTTTTTAGTATTTTCTGAAAAAAAAAATACTTCAAAATAATTAAAAATAACATTTTAGGGAGGGGGCCCTCTGGTTGAGTGGAGAGCACCCCCTGTTCGGCTCTAAAGAGTCCGAACAAGGTTTGTTCTCCTTGTTCGGCCGACAACACCCCTTGTTCGGCACCTCGGTGCCAAACTAGGAGTTCGGCTCTCAGGGTGCCGAACAAGCCCGTTTTCGTAATTTTTTTTTTTAAAAACCAAATTCGTAAAAACTTAAAATTTTAAACCCGTTTTTGTAAAAAGCCCGTTGTTTCATCTAGTTATTTCGACCCCCATCAGAAATTACCCCACATGAAGTAGTATATTGTGATCAGGAATGATCTCGGTGATTCTGTTGTCCTTTCGGCAGCTTGAGAAATTGCAGCTTGCAAGGACAATTCCTGATCTGAGCAATATATCTGATCTTGATCTTTATTCCGAACTCTTGGAAGGCAACATTGTGAGGTTCGTGACAGTACAAGTAAGCATGATCAGCGGCTTGCCTTTTATACAATTCAGAGTTCAGAGAGGAAACACCGACCCTTTTCATGAAGCTCGGTGAATTCTTAAAGAGGCCATTTGCCATTCCCGACCTAAATATACAGGTATTATAGTTATGGTGCAATTCAATTTCGAAACTAGGGTTTACTGCTCCCTCTCACTAGTGGTGTTATTGGTCTCATTCCTCAACAACTCCTAGTTTTTATTCCACATCACACTAATGTCAAATACAAATTGTAAGCAGCATTGGATCTGTTTGCTCAGATGGTGCCGCCTACATCAAGGCCTGCCTCAAATGTGAGTTCTGCAGGTAACCCAAATGTCTTAAATCTCTATCTAGAAGTGCTTGGATAATTTGAGAAACAGATGGTAAGCAAACAGATAAATTGGGGCATTGCTTCTTGACGAGGAGCAGCACAACATATGTCCCTTTGTAGCTACATGAGCAGCTAGCACCGTAGAGCACATTGCAGTAGAAAATCCAGGATCTGCAGGTTACATTTGGTCAGTTAGCTCAAGAATCTATTTTTCTGCTAGTATGTCATTCACGCTTTTGAATCAGCAGCATTCTCTGCTACATTCTTCACTGTAGTAGTCAACTCAAACTCATAACCGCTACTGCATAATCATCATCAATAGTCAGTCCTGTCAACATGCATATCCCCGTCAACCATTGTATGCATGGAATCTCCATGTTGGCTAAGGAAAAAAACACATATGCATCTGTCCCTACTCTGTTTCACTAAAGCAAGCACACCAGTTCCCATCAATCAGGTCGGCCTAATTCCTGTCCCAACATGTTCGGTATTTGTATTTCATAGACCAGAGGCAGAGATTTTGTTGTTTGCAGGCAAATTCACGTAAATCACATCTACTCGTACCACGTGCAGGGTAGAGAGAGAGAGAGAGAGAGTGGAACAGACACTTCAATTGAAAATCTTTGCTCCCTCCGTATTTATTTGCAATATCCGAAAGAATGTACGTACAACAACATATGTCTAACCATCTTCGAAAACACCTGACTAAAGATCTCCAAATTGAGGATCTCCATCAATGTAATGACCCTCTTGCTGCAATTTCTGCCAGAGATCTAATACTGAAGCCCCATTTCATACTCTGGCTCTCCAGTTGGAGGAAGTAGAAGACATCCGAATGGCTCAAGCTCATCCGAGTATCTGAATCCAAGGGGCTGTCGTCTTGTCTCGGTTGTACTACAGATTTGCAGCACGCTAAGCATGCAAACAAAGGCGGGACACCGTCAGTATCGTCGATTCCACAGCATCTCGTGTGCTGCCACATCGCAGATGTCGCAGGCCATCATTCTCTCACCGTCATCATCTTCAGCCCCGCACATGCATCTCACCTCCCAATTCTCGCTCCCACCTTCATATCTCAGCTGACTGTCCACATCCATCCCACTTCCCCTCACCCAAACCTCCTGGCCTGACTCCATGACCCCAAAGAGCACCTCGGTATCATCCGTCTCTTTCACGGCTTTGATATCTGTCACCACAAGGTGTTCAAAAGCGCAGTAGGTCTCCCTAAATGCGCTCTCAGCTGCCGCCTTCAAGTCCCCAACCGTAGCATGCAGTGGAACCATGATAATCTCACCAGGCGGGACTTTCTTCCTCGGCAGAATCTCTAGCCTATCTATTCTAGGGATGAGATTGCAAATGAAAGTGAGCAACTGGTCTTCCTCATCTCGAAATGGCCACTCCTTCATGAAATGCTTGCTGTCCAGAATCACCTGAGCAGCCAAACCGACGCAATCTGATGTGGGATAATTCAGGAACACGGCACTGTAAAGTTTTGCCACGTCCTTGTAAACATCATGCCCGACCACAAGAGATGGCGATGGTAACATCTCTTGAACCAGCTGCTCTGGTGGCTCCCTGCCACCATCGAACTCAAGGACTGTGTACTCCAGGATGCGTGTCAATGGGTTCACTGCACGGCACACGACGTAATCCCCGATGATGACATTGTTGAGGATTTTCAGCACATTGTCGATCAAGCCTGTGTCCCCAATATGTAATCTGGCCGCATCTCGCACATCTTGGCGTGTCATTCCATTGCAGCCCAACTTTTCACCTTTCGCTTCTAGCAGTGCTTTCACAATCACTTCTGCTGCCTGCTCCATCCTCCTTGCAGGCCATCTGCTACCCATTTCAGCTACAGCACTGGTGAATTTTCTGTACTTTCTTGGCTTCGTCTGTGAAAGATGCTTTTTCTGCAGAGATGCTCTAGTTGATATTTTCCGCTCCAAGGAGGCGAGAGGCCCAGCAACTACGGCAGGTTTGCTCTCGCGAGTTGAATGCGACTTGACAGTCAACATGTACTTGAGAAGGTCCTTTAGGGTGACTAAATTGGTTTCGCTCATACCTTTGTAATGATGAATGATCTGCTTGATCTCTTTGAAATGTTTGGTGCCGCTGAAATCCTCAAGGACTTTCACAAGCTCAAGCGAGCCGAGAAATTCCATTGCTCGGTGATAATGGTGCTCTTTAACTCCAAAGCTTCCTCTGAGGAATCTGTAACTCCATCTCCCGAACCACGTGTGGCCATACGCGACCCCATATAGCAACCGAGATCCATAGACCGCTTCCTAGAGACATCCTCAACTGTCACTTTCCTGCAAAATGATTTTAAAACAAGGGATAGGACTATCAGATCACTACCTGGAAATCAGATGACATTGTGCTCACCAGTGTAATTACTTTTTCACTTAACCTGACTAGTAGATTGTTGCAAATGCGGTCCCAGAGATCCATAATTTCCCTTCCACAGAGAAACTTGGAGCCCCCTTCAATGCCGTTGATACAGATTAAGTGCCCGAAGCCGTTACCATGAATGAGACCGTGAAGCAGATGGTTCGGCGCGTCAAGGTCACGCTCCTCCAAAGGCCTACTCCAGCAACCATCCTTCGGGATTATCACATGATACCTCCATCTCGACATATAATGGTTTCCCCATCCTTAATCAGGCAATTCAAAGACATCCATGAGAAAAGCAATAAAAATTCGTAATGCCCAGATTCTATGAAGCGAATCCTAAAATCCGTCAAGTTAAAGTTCCCACCGCATCACAATCAAGCCTTAGTCGGACAAAATCAAACACAACCATGAGAAAAGAAGTACCGAAAATCCGTACCCCCTGTTTTACATGACAAACAATTCCAAACGGCAATACACGCTCAACCCATCAAAACTCATACTTGTCAGAGAACTAACGGACGATTGATCAGCAGACACAAGGAAATTGAGTCCACGATCGATCAAATTACCTGCAAACCGGCAGTGATCGCAAAAGGAGTGAGACAGGGGAGTCATGTTTTCTTGGACGGTAAACAGGGGAACGACCACGCTCGTCTTCTGGTGGATCAGGGGAGTGCACCAGACTTGCAGGTCGCTCGCCGTGGGCTCCTCGGGCACTCCACATTCCCCGAGGAACAGGCGGATATTGTCACGGAACGGACCTGCCGGGCTGATCGGGCACCCGGGGTTGCAGAAGTCGTGGAAGTCGAAGATCTTCGGCCGCCGCTTCCTCTTTCTGCAAGCCTGGAGGAACGGGAGCGACATTGGCTTCGATACGAAAGTGGGTCCTCTCTCGGCCGTGCTTTCTTTAAACCAAGAACCATTCGTCAAGCTCCGGAGCGAGAGAGCGAGAGAGCTTAACAGATTGAAGATTGAGTCTTGAGTCTGTTGAAGGAGCTTCAAATGGCGGTTGGTTGCGGTTTGAAGGTCGGACGTTGCCCGCTAAAAGAAAAAAAAAAGTAACCGTTAGGGTTTCTTTTGAGAGCGTCCGGCGTTTTGAGATTTCAACCCTAATGCTTTCTACTCGTCGGATGGCCAAAAAAGATTCACAAATTGTGACGAAAACATTTTTTAATTTCATGGAAAAATTCCCCGATTTTTGAATTATTTTTTTTCTTATTGTTTGATGGAATATTTTGAAATGTTTTCTTTTTTGTCCATTAATTATCTCAATTTTGTAGATTTCGTCCGGCATTCTCATTGTCTGACTAGATGAAACAGATGATGTGGATAGCCACGTTATTCTTTTCATTTCAATTCAATTAAGAAAGTATTTTTGCCGAGTGAGGAAAAGAGAAAGAATCAAGTGTAACAAATAATCAATTGCAATTTCTGTTTCATTTTTTTTAAAGGGACTCCAAATAAGGAACACGCATACAACACATAACGAATACAGACATCACCTTTGTCATTTTGATCTTCAATTTCTATGGACTTTGCCTTCCCTCCATGGAATTTCAATTTCGCTAGAATTTGAATCTTTTAACGTGTATTTATTTTGCTCTACACTTATGCAGAAAAGTGGTTTAGAGTTCATATACAATTATGCATGTCATAAATGAGTTACATTAAATTTTAAAGACAAGCTTAAGTAAGTCATAAATGAGTTACTTAATAACTTAATGAGTCTTAAATAGTTATATAAATGGGTTAACTAACAAGCCTTTTTTTTTCGTGTCGATAAGGTTTATTAACAAGCTTAAGTAGATTATAAACACGTCATTTTTTTTGAATTTTTTTAGTTTTCTATTTCTTTTTTTTTCTTTTCCCTTTTTTTCTCTATGAAATCTGATGAGGGCCGACTGATCCTCTCTAGCCACTAGGCGACGATTGCCAACCCTCACATGTGGTTGCTGCCTATTTAGAAAAAGAAGGAAAAAAACATAAAAATAAAATAAAATAAATCCATAGTGTTATAGCAATATAGTTTTTTGGAAATTCATAAGAAACAAGTTTTCTTGAATTTGATTAAATATGAAAGTGTAAACAATATGGGTCGAGACATATGAGTTATTGTATTTAAATTGCATAAAAATGGTCAATTTGAGTCGGATCAGTTTCGACTTGATCCGATTTACCCATTTGACAGAATTATTTATTAGTAGATTTACATTAGCCGTAAGGCCCATCCGAGGCCCGGCCCAAAAACAAGAAGGCCCAAATTACGAAACGGGTCGGTCACTAACCGACATAACAAGCCGACCCGGAGTTGCAGTCGCGTGGAGGAGAAACGCCCAAGTGAGCGAGCATTGACACAAACGCAACCTACTCACTGTTCTCTCTCTCTCTCTTCGTGTCTCCTCTTCGATTCTGCTTCGAGTAGGACGAGCACATCCTCGAGCTCAACCAAGCACTGGTCCGTGGACGGTAGGCCGCTAAAGAGCGTGTGGGGCAGGAAATGGGGCTAGGGTTGTTGGCTTCGAGGGCTCTAAGACCCGCGACGTCGCGGCTCCTCCGGAACCCGAGGGATGGGCTCATCAGGACGATCGTGTCCACGCCGGAGCTCCAGAGCCCCGAGGCGTCGGCCGCCCAAGCTCAGCCCGATCCGACTCCGGATCTCCCGCACCGGAAGCCCGTCGCCGGCGCCCGGGTCCATTTCCCGAACCCGGAGGACGCGATCGAGGTGTTCGTGGATGGTTACCCGGTGAAGATCCCCAAGGGCATGACGGTCCTGCAGGCGTGCGAGGTCGCCGGGGTTGATATTCCGAGGTTCTGTTACCACAGTCGGCTTTCGATCGCCGGGAACTGTAGAATGTGTTTGGTCGAGGTTGAGAAGTCTCCGAAGCCAGTTGCTTCTTGCGCCATGCCTGCGCTTCCTGGTAATTAGGGGAGGGAGGGGCGTTACTTGTTTTCCACAGATGTTGCTTTTAAATTTCAATGCGTTTATTCTTGAATTTGATTTTTTTTTTTGTTGCTGTTGGGAGAAGGAAATGCAACTTGGTGAAGTTTTGCGGGAATTTTTGTTTTTTCTTGCCTTAGTTTGTTATAATTTGGACTTTGGTTTGCACTGATTTATCTAACTGCGAGCTCATGGGGTCTAAGTTAATGATGTGATAATCTGGACTTCGTTCCTTCCTATCTTCTGATTTTGTTGTTATTTCTTTGGTGTAAGATTCTGAAAATTCGTGATTGGCTTTATGCTTGTCACCAGTTAAACGAATCCGTTATAGTGGCTAATATCAAGAAGTATATGCATTCAACGGTTTCTATACTTGGTTAGACGAAGGCTCTGCGTATATTATTGATTGATAGGCTATTCCTCTGACTTGGTGGAATATTTTCACCAGTTGGGTCTCTGAAATTTTAATGACCCAGTTCCTGCAGTTGTGAGACTGCAGGAATTTGTTGGAGACTGTTGGTTACTTTTGGACGACATTCTTATAATTAGAATTTAATTTTCAGGGATGAAGATCAAGACGGATACTCCAATTGCTAAGAAAGCACGAGAAGGGGTGATGGAGTTCTTGTTGATGAATCATCCCTTAGATTGTCCAATTTGTGACCAAGGTGGAGAGTGTGATCTTCAGGATCAATCTATGGCTTTCGGATCTGACGAGGACGGTTCACTGAAGTGAAGAGATCAGTGGTCGATAAAAATCTTGGCCTCTTGTAAAAACTGTCATGACTCGCGTATCCAGTGTACAAGGTTTAGCATTTTCATTCTATAGCATCAGTGATTTCCCCCACAACATGTTTAGTCTTTCTTCAGTATTATAAAATTGATTTTCCTTGTGGAACTGGGATGCTTCATTTGGTAATTAGGTAACAGCAGTGGGTTTTTTATGTTGATACTTATCTCACAGTGTGATTGTTTTTGGTCCTTATGAATTGAAACAAGTATGTTTTTGGTAGTGACAAGGGATTTATGGAGGCATTTCATGTACTCTTTTCCAATTCCCAGTTGTAAGCACAACCTCGCAAATTGGTACATCTCTTTTAAATAGGGTATTGAGGGCAGGCTTCGAACTTGGTAATTGGGAATTTATTTTGGTATGACTTGATGCATATCTTTGCAGCTGAACTGTTTGCCTATGAATTCAGATTATTAATGCATCCTCTATAGGAAATCTTGTAATAAATGAAAGTAGTTTTATTTCCTGTGTCAAAAAA
>JAGVVM010003891.1:0-17094 GCA_019149425.1 Psidium friedrichsthalianum
AAGAGCTGGGTAGCTAGCAGGCAGCCGACAGCAAAAAGTGTCAGAGGACGTTGGCCAACTGATGAAGACGATGAACGCATGAAAAGTACTCACAACATAAGGAGAGATGAGATGAACAGTGGTGTTTTTGGCTTTTTAGTTTATATTATCCATGTGGCTCACTTAGTACCTTCAAATCAGTCAGCTGCTAACGGCGAACTACACAAAGACTGCAAGGGGATAAAAGTGTCACAATATGCAAAGTTGCAGATTCTTGGTCGCAAAAAAAAAAATGTGAGGTAAATGTGTCACAAATGGGTATCAGTCAGGGTTTTGTTGTTTTTTTTGCCCTTTCTCTTATTGCTACGTAACGTTCGAAAAGTTGATCTGGTCTTGCCTAGTATTAAGTCTGACTGTGTCCTGTAGTATTAACGTGCGCATAATTTAATTGCAGACAAAAATGGGCCGGAAACTTGAAACCTATGTTCAAACATTAAGAATCATTGCCTGATATCACATGAGATTTTATGCGACAACATTTAACTATTCAAAAACTTAAGCCCTCGCTTACGACAGAACATGAGGGACTGCTAATACTTAAAATTCTTATCCAACAGGCTAGACTAGGTGACTAGAAGTGTAAATTGCTCGGGTACAGTGGGAACAAAAACATGGAACACGAAAGGCACTTCGTTACCAAACGATAGAGGTACACCTTCGTTTAATCAGTATTCAGCACTAAAATGACAAGATTTGGTAGTCACAATAAGATATCATAGGTCATACGATGTGTCCGAACTGTATCTAAGCCACGAGTTTCCATGTTCAACAAGAGTTACCATTTTACCGCTTATGGTTTCCATTACTAAAATATAATCATAAATGATATCTCGTGACTAATTAACCAGCGTTGTCCATTATGGGAAATGCCGGGCTTGCTCATTTAGTGTATGTGGTGTGTGTTCCCACTCTCATACGATGCCCCGGGGTCTACATGCCGTTGAGAGATGGAATCATTATTATAACATATCCTCTCCCTAAAAATTGTTTTGTGGAATGACATCTTAATCAATCGCCGTGTCTTAAAAGCACCTAGAGAGATATAGTGTACAGTTCTTTCAATCAAAGTTCATGAAAGGAAAGTCACGGCATAACTCCAAGTAAAGTCAGCTTCTATTATTTTTAGAAACTTTGTTTGTTCACCGTTCAGAGCTAGCCAGTAGAGTAGAATCTCATAGCCTGAAGTTGAAACCGAGAAACTGAGAGGCTGTTTGCTATGCCCCACAGCAAAAGCGTAGCAACACATGGAATCGATGCCATGCCTTCTTTTCTCAGCTGAACATGGGGTCCGTGGTTTTTTTTTCTGTTCTTCCTTTGGTCAAACAAGTCCATACTGATTTGTTTGCATTTTACTTCTTTTTTCGACAAGTAAATAGTTGTGGTCCTCAACACCTACAGCAACGTGGCAGGACAAAAATTATGCATAGTGTGTTGTGTCATAAAAAAAATCAATATTTGACAAATGTTTTTTCCAAAATGATTGGTAAGTCTCTTTGAAAAATTAAGCTAACCGAAATTGTGGAGAAATGATTAGTATTTGATACAATTGTAATTCTAATATGATACATTCTATCCATGATGGAATATTTGTCGGCATATCCAAAGTATAAAATAGGAAGACAATCTCGTGTATATCTTTTTGATCTTTTTTTTTCTATAAACTACACCATGACACATGTACAATTTATTCAGAGGAAAACAACCTACCAATTCTCCCATATTTTCAGCCTTTTGTCATGGATCGGAGCTTTCTCTTCTAGCCTAAACTTCCCCGTGAAAAATCTTCTTAAAATGCTCGTTTTTGGTTCTCCCTGAATTTGTTGTTGTCACTTGAAATTTTTTCAATAATTTTTTGCAAAACAAGTCAGCACTCTGGTGTAATATTTCACCACTCTACGATATCAAGACGAGAAACCATAAATATAGGCTACGAGGAATCGTGGTATACTTGGAAGAAGCCTCCAAATCCAGCTCGAAATTAAACCCTCGGATCAAATTGATCCGACCCAAGATGAGACAGCTTCCACTCAGCATCTTGTTCAGATATGCTCCTGCTCCAGGTTTAGATTCTCGCCCTCACCAATGCGCACCAATCACGATTTTCCGATTCAAGTGCCAATGGGCGGCCGAAATCGAACTCAGACTGGTCCGTACACGGCGTGTCCGAAGAACCAAAGTAGGTCAGAAGCCTAGCTAGACCGGATGAATCCGGAGGATCAGTGAGACAAATCCCTACCCGGGTTTTCAACTTGATTTTAAGCCGTTCTTTTTTTTTCCAGCCCGTCCGGTGCGACCGTCCGTGAGCACAGTCATCTACAGCGCGCTAGGACCAGACCACTATTACTACTTGGCTAGGGAAGCTCCGACGAGCCCGAGTGACAAAAGGACAAGGAAGGTTCCCCGGCGGAACGTACCCTTCTAATGAAGAGCAATCAACGACATAGGCACAACTGAGCAAACTCGTTGCACCTAGGTTGGAAATTGTTTAACGCCCGACAGGTCATTGACCGAGGACTATCGCCAACGCAAGACTCGATGATTTTTGGGATAAATCACCTGAGAGTATGGCAAGCTCGGCCAAGCTAAACACGTGCTTTGCTCCAAAATTAGCAGTCAAAAGATCATATTCAATGCGGAGTTGTGTATTCAATTAGCAAGGTATAAAATAATAAGGGGCGATATAAAAAACAATGCAATTATAGCAATTGCACCTCCCAAAAAAACATCTATTAATTTGGAATATGAAACATTCCCAACTACCACTTAATAAAATCAACTAGCCTTGGGAATCAAATTCTCTCCTCTTAGTCTACATAAATTGAATACATATCGAATAAGTCTTTTAATTTACAGCTAGCATGAGACATGAAAAGCGAGGAAATCATTTGTTTTGTATGCATCAATAATAAATGTTTACTTCAACTCATCACACGGTTATATTTCACATCCGGTAGATATTTTGCAAGTAGTTAGATATTATTGTAGCCACCATAATGATATTGGAACCTATGTCGGCTCCCCGCCGCACCTCCGTTTGCTCAACCTACCATACTTCACAGGAGTAACTGCGGGCTTCACACGCATCCGCCGCTGTCTCGGCTCGAGCACTCCTCATCGGAGCGCGGCAGCGGGAGGGCCAAAACAATGGAGGGGAATGCACACGGGGATGGCGATGTGTTTGTAGGGAGGAGTAAGGAGGGGTCCAGACGGTTCGGGGACGAGTCGGCCAAATTTGAGGGAGAATGATGGGCATGCGGCAAAGGTTGGTGGGGGTGGTGACTGCAAGGTATCAGGCCGGCCATGAGGAGCGATAAGGCCCCATTACAATGGTAAAAAAAAATAAAAGTAAACTAATTTCATTGAAATTTTCTTATTACGCGAGAATGATAATCTCATTTGTAGAAATGTAATTAATAACTCAAATTATTAAGTGGCAGAGAACTTATATCTGTATAAGGGTCTTAGTAGAATCCAAATTCCGTTTGAACACAAATCAATCTTGCTATACTATTTCTCCAAAAGACCAATGAATATCAGTATAGTAAAACTCAAAAACTCGCAACACACAGCAGCCCATTTGTCTAGGTACAGATGCACTCCATGCAAGCGCCATCGTTCGCTTAAGAATCCGTACATTCACTGGATCATATACGGTATTCAGGGAGTTGTTCACTCATTGACCCACACGTAAAAGGAGATGCAAACCGGCTTATTATCAAAGTCGCGACCTTTATTCTCAAATGATTGCAAATCTCTTAGAGTTGATCCCCCCCCTCCTCCTCTCTTCAAATAGAGAGGAGAATTAAAAAGACGAGACTCAAAGTAGCAATATGACTCATCAAATCAGCAGTTGAAGAAGCAGAGCGCATCGTTGTTGAAGGAGCGATTGGCCAGGCACTATGCGCCGGCCTGCTGGGCAGCGGTGTGCTCTGCGTAACCACGCCTGTGGCAATGTAGAGCGTGCAGCTTGGTCCAGAAATCTCTGGACATCTCCTTTCGGGGCATTGCACTGCGGTCACAACACCAGCACGTCCCTGCCATGCAATGGGTGAGATACTGAATTCACATCAATTCAAATTTAAATTGAACTGAAATAAGAAATAGAACAAATAGATGTTGTGAACAGAATATAGTCCCCCCCAAATTTTCGGAATTGAGCACCATCTTGGGATTAGAAGGAATTCGGGAATAAAACATCCTTAGAGGAGGATGACTCGTACGAGAATAGATGAAAAGCGGAGGGACTCCATCTGGTGATAAGAAGCGTTTTTCAAGGGCTACATTCGAGAAACAAGTGACTTCGTATGTATGAGGAAGTGCGATGAAAATTCTATTTGAATTTCAGTGCTTGGGAGATTTTATAGGCGTTAGAAGGGTTTATGATTGGAATAATGAATATAAATTGAAGATATGAAATTTGGGACAGTACTCTAATTCCTCCATGTCTTTTTTTTTTTTCGAATTTGGGATTCTCGTTCGATTGTCTCCATTATGGAGATAGGTCACTTTTAGAGAATAATGTTGGAGATATTACTATAATTAGGAATATTGTTTGTACTGCATATTTTCTAGGACAGCTTAGTTCATTCCTCTACCCATTGTTCAGGGATATATATCATTGGTTCCAATAAGTTGAAAAGCAAAGTCAATGGAGCAACAATGTGGTCTTCATAGATTATCTCTTCTCTCTCTTGAAGAGCCTCCTGAATATTTGCATGGTATCCGAGCTGCAAAAGAGAAGAAATCAAATCAAACCCTAGCCTTTTTCTTCCTTTTCACTTCCCGATTTTGTCAATAGTCAAGCTTCCCGATTTTGTCAATAAAACTTAGTCTTTTTTTGCTTGGGATGATATTTTATAGGCTTTGGAGGGTTTGTGAATGGAATGTGTGGATAGTAGATCTAGAGAAATACGGAGATTTAGGCTCGTTTGTTTCACGGAAAATAAGCGATTTGAAAATATTTTCCAAAAGTGATTACTTATATCTTTAGAAAAATTAGTCAACAAAAAATATTTTTCATCATTGAGTAACAATTTATGCTTACAATTTCGTGGTTGATAAAAAAATAACTCCATTTATTCATTTTTTTTAAGCAACATAATCGATACTTTGAAAAAAATATTTTTCAAATCGCTCATTTTCCGTGAAACAAAGGAGGAGGGAGGAAATATAATTCATCCATTTTTTTGTGCATTCTGGCATTCCCGTTTTCAATTCCGGAGAAAACGCCGGATATAAAATTGGTCTAATAGTTATAAGCGGGTTTATTTGTCAGATATCAACCGGCTTGATTAGGATATAGTTACAAATGGCACTATTCGAAATCGAAGTTTGAGCAACCAAGAAACATAATAGAATAAATCAACTAGTACTAATTCAATCCTAAACCTTAGTACTAAATTAATTAGAGGGCTCATCAATTGACAATATCAAGACTAGATCTGGATATTTAATGAAGGTAATTAATTGGGGAAAAATATAAAAAAATATTAAATTTATGCATTAGTACTATTCAATCATAATATTTCAAGTAGACCACTTAATGAGCCCATCCAAACTATTTTAGCCAGAAATTACTGACGTGGACGCCAGTCATCCTCTATCGTGTGGTTGGCAATAACATAGGGTTTCGGTAATTTTTCAAAATTTTTTAATTATTTTTTTTGTCTTTCCTATGGCAGATGAGGGTCTTGTGGGCTGCTCGCGAAGGCCGATGAGCGAGGCTGCGAAGGCTCTCGCCTAGATCTAGTGAGGGCTTGGCGAGGGCCACAACCCTCCCTAGTGGCTGGCGAGGGCTTCCTAGCCCTTGCTAGCAAAATAAAAGGAAAAATAATAATACAATAAAATTATTAAAAAAACATCACGTCAATGCCAGTCGTACCACATAGGACGATCGGCGTCCACGTCAGTGATTTTTGGTTAAAATTGTTGAATGCATTCAATTGACACAAATATAAGATGTTTAGGATTAAATTGGTCCAATAAAAAGTGTATGACTAAACTGACACCAACACGATGGTTTATGACCTTTTTGACACTTTTCTTGCACACATGCTTGCATATGGTACTGATTGTCAAGACTTATTTGAACTGATAAATCAACATTGGTTAATGGATGTGAAAGCAAATGAACCAAAAACAAAAAAAAAGGAGGATGACAATAAATTATGGAAAATAACAAGCTTCTCCATCTGGTTGACAATGAGATCTTCCGATTACCTCAAACTAGGGATGTGTAAAACAATCGAAAAATGGCCGAACAGGACTGAACCGGTGATTTTGGATAGTTCCCGGTTCATCCAGGTGATTTGAGCGGGCGGTTTCAACCTATATATATAGTCTTAGCTCTCTTTCACGAGTCACGGTTTTTGATTTTTACTCGTCGACCCTCACCTCAGTCTTCCACCTCCTCACGCACACACGCTTTGTCTCAGAAAAGAAAGAAATCCTAGCCCTTTCAACTCTCCTGTATCTTTCACAACCGAAAAAAAAACAAAAGACAACCTCTTCCGCCTCACCTCATCTTGCTCTCGGTCGCCTTGCCTCTTAGCGAGTGAGCTAAGCTCTCACCTCCGACCCTTACAGTTGTGGCCTCGCCGTTAGCCCTCCCTCGTGGTTGGCCTGACCTCCCTCTTGCAGTCTCGTTCATCTCACTCTCAATCGTCTCGCCTCTCAATGGGTCAGCTGAGCTATCACCTCCAGCCCTCCCTCACATTCGGCCTTGCGATCTCGATTTGGTCCTTTGGGTGTGATAGTACAAACCAATTTCTGAAATGTTCAAGATTTTTGGTCAGGGGAAGATTTTTTGGTATGTGTTGTTGACTATCTTGCAAGGCTAACAAGTAAAGATGACAACCTAATCAGCGGTAGTTCCTATTCTCATTTTTTGGAATCAATCTTTAGTGGGCCGTTCCTGGTTCTAGGATGGGAATCGCTCAACCTAGAACCGATCACCCCGCCACAAACCAAGATCAAATGAGCACTTTGTACATAGAGATGAAGGTGCAATATGCAAAATTAATGGACATGATACAAATTTTAGAGTAATATATAGGCTTTAGAGGGGCTCACTAATTGAAAATATCCAAATCTAAATCTGGATATTTAGGGAAGGTAATTAATTGAAAAAACATGAAAACCTAAATCTGGATATCTAGGGAAGGTAAACCAATTCCTCTCTCCCTTGTTTCCTAAGATTTCTTTCCTGTTAAACATAAGTTGGCATTTAGTAAGATGATTCTTTATTAAGATTGATCTACTAGTTTTGCATACACAAATCCTCTGTACGACGTCGGATTTAACCGGCTAGGATATATGATAAGCTCGTCACGTCTTATCCTTACAAATGTGATGGAAGTGCGAGGATGCTTTCACGGCTTCCTAAACCAAACCGAGACATAATTCAATGAATCTCCAAAGACAAACCTACTTCAAGAGTTGTCGCTCAGAAAAGAGCTGGAAGGAAACATCACACCATAATTGATTCATTACATCGGTAAGCATACTATAATTGGAAGGGAAGACACAACGCCAGCACAACAAGTTTCATACACCCAATATCAAGAACCAAAGGCAGGGGAGATTGCTCATCACTCATGGCATTTCTTGATTGTCTCGGTCTCTTCAACTTGGCTACCTTCACCGCTATAACGACATATGCCTTGCTCGATCCATGAAGCAGAAATATACACGCCTCGAATCCTTCTTGTACTGCAAGACTCCGAAAAAGCCCTAAACCCTGTCGCAAATCCGAGCATTACAACCATGTAGAACAATGCCTTTTCAAGCTTGTCCACTTCATGTGTAGGGTTTTCCCATGCCGAGGCACCAAGACATTTTTTCCCCAGAAGATCCCCGCAGAGTAGAGGATTGCCAGCATAAATGGAAGATCATCGAGTGTTGGATTTGATCCGCTTTTGGAATCTGCCCCGCAAAGTTGTTTTGCAACAGGTTGAGGTGCTCTATGGATGCTAACGCTGACATGCCCTGCGGAATTGTCCCTAAGAGGTGGTTGTAGGAAAGATCAAGAGACTCAAGCGACGTCATGTTCCCATGCCAATGGGAATGTCTCCAGAGAGATGGTTGGGCGACAAGTTCAAGCCAAGCAATCCAGAGAGGAAAGAAAGTTCTTCAGGATCGACCCGATCAAATGTTGCTTGAGAGTTCCAAATTAACCACAAGTTGCAGATCAATTTTGGTATATACACTAGATCTTCCTTCATGATCTCAACCACGTGCTCTTGACCCCAATTGGGAACATAACCTCGCATTGCTGGCGATGGGGATGCAGATGGGGAGGAAGTCACGTCCTGTGTAGGAGTGGCGGCACCGTTCCATTTGGATTCACTTGATTCAATTTTATCATGTTGCTCATATAGCCAAGACAACGTGAGATCGTTCCCGTCAAATTGTTAACTGCAATGACTAATATTTGCAGTCCAAAGAGTAAGCAGAGCTGTGGAGGGATGCCACTGGTAAACCTGTTCTCTCGTAGCCTCAGGATCAGCAAGAACCGAAAGCTTTCGTGGAACCATGTCAGGATGCTTCCATGGAAGTTATTCTCTCCAAGATCTAACATTAGCAGACCTGTGCAATAACCTAAAGCTAGAGGAAGCTCCCCATTGAGACGGTTTCCATTCAATTGTACGGTTGAAAGCGTGGGCAAGGATCCGACTGAGCTTGGAATTACTTCGGACAACTCATTGAATGGCTAAGTCAAGAAAGACAAAGTACCCTTCGAATAGTCTGGAATACTGCCGGATAGGTTATTATGGGCAAGGCTTAGATCAGACAACACCTCCATGTCGTAAAATGACGACGGTGTCACACCATTGATCAGATTATCATTGAGATGCAGAGTACGTAATTGGTACATAGCACGAATATTTGTTGGAAGAGATCCAGAGATCAAGTTGTGGGAGAGGTCTAAAGTGGAAAAGTGGGAAGATATGTTGGGCAAGGGTCCGGTAATTTCATTGTAGGATAGATCGAGCATGGAAAACGTCAAGTTGGCTAACCAATTTGGCAGGGGCCCAAGAAGGGAAGCATTGGAGAGTTTGGTATCTTCGGCTTCCACCTGAGTCCAAATCCATTGGGGAAATGTAGTCCCGAATTTACAAGATTCAATCGCAATGGATCGAAGTTGGAAAGAGGGTATCCAGCTGGGTTTTGCCTTAAAAATCAAGTTATTATTGTCGCTAACATTCAACTCCCTCTGCCTTGACATATTAGAGAAATGGTTTCCGAAATCATACCTCCCAAAGAATTTCTAAAGAGATAGAGGCTCGAGAGAAGAGAAAGCTTTCCAAAACTATTGGGTATACTGGTCAAATGATTACTGTTAAGATCCAAGCATCGTAAAGCCTAGGTGTGAGCATGGGCCCAAGGTAAAATCGAGAACTAGAGAACCGAACCTGTGGTTCTGATCTGGTTCTCGGTTCTAATAAAACAGAATCCGGTTCCCGGTTCTGGATTTATAGAAACTTTATTCGGTTCCAATTCCCGATTCTACCCTAGACCCGAACTAGAACCGGAGCTAGACCTGGAACTGGATTATACTAGTTGATTTTCTCAACAAATTTTGGTTAAGGTGGTTTCGGAGGAGCATAAAGGTTTTCTTGCTAGTATGGTTTTGGTCCATAAAGAGGTTAGAATCGACCAAATTTTCGTTTAGAACCACTGGTTTTTTTTTTAATTTAAATGCACTTCTTCTATTTCCTCAAATTTGACATTATTGCTCAATTTT
Organism: Psidium friedrichsthalianum; assembly: GCA_019149425.1. NCBI lineage: Eukaryota > Viridiplantae > Streptophyta > Magnoliopsida > Myrtales > Myrtaceae > Psidium > Psidium friedrichsthalianum. The sequence goes on from JAGVVM010003891.1 coordinate 9,785, forward strand.
CAAATGTTTGCATAGCTAATCTAGAAGGATCAAGCACTATTGTCCATGCCGGGTCAAAGAGAGGAAAAGCTGTCGAAGAGCAACTAACGAGTACGGCAATATAAAATCATTTGTTGGAGTTCGGCAGGTTCCCGAGTACCCTAGAACCTATGACATGGTAGTGTTAGTTCCACAGTATGCATGGTAGGTTTTAAGTTTCAAAAATAAAGAACTTGTACTAGAGGGTAGGTTCTAGGTTCCAGATGGAACCTATCCAGAACCTAGAACCGCTCACTCCTAGTAAAGCCCGCAGTTTCACTAATGACTCTAGAATAGGCCCCACCAATTGATTATCAGAAAGATCTAATGATCTCAGTGATGGCAACCGGCCTAATGACTCCGGAATGGTCCCATTCAATCCATTAACAGAAAAATCTAGTCTTGCCAAGTTTGATAATGACCCAATGACACTAGGGATTGGACCGGAGAAGAAATTGTCAAAAAGCCGATTGGTCTTTAAGTTTGTGAAGTGCAGTAACCAGTTGGGCAAAGCACCTATAATCTACATCTAGACTCGAAGTTATTCTCGACGGATTCCTATGAATTTCCTTGGGTTGTTGAAATCTCTACTACAAATTTCGTTTGCACGGAAACTCAATGACTTGAGGTATTGCTGCTTCTTTAAGAATGAGAATAAGCCTCCTTCAATGCTGTTGAGACGATTCCCCTCAAGATTTATATGAGCAAGGCTTGTCAACTTGTCAAACCACATGGGGATTGATGAGTTGAAAGAGTTCCTTGAAATATCGAGATGCCGGAGAGAAGCCATGTCTTGAAATATAGTGCTCGAGATGGGACCTTGGAAATCATTATATGAAAGATCGATGTTCTGGAGATGAACAAGAGAAGTAGAATTGGCCAACTGATCATAAGACAAATGAAAATTTTGGAATCCACAATTTGATAAGCTCAAATGTGATAAAGCTGGGAGCGTGCTGATCACCTGCACATTGACTCTTCGGTTCGCAATTGTTAAGCTGCTCATGCTGAGGTACTTTAGTGTCCGAAGATGAGAAATCCACTCGGCATCCTCCACAGCCAAATTTTTGAAGTCATTATCAAGATCAAGTACTTCCAACTTGGTGATGTTTCCCAGTTGTTGAGGAACCGTTCCATGGAAGTTAGTATACGATAGATTAAGGTACCTCAATTGTTTCATCAAACCGAGGAATTCGGGTATTCTTCCATGATTGGAACTGATCCAGCTTAAGTCCAAGCAATGCAAGTGTTTCAAGTGGTGCAAAGAAGAGTTTAGCTCACTAGCCAGGGAGAACCGCTTTCCATCTTCTATGGATGACAGAAATCGGAGCACAATGACATGACTATACACTCGATCACAAGTCACTCCTTCCCATTTACAGCAATCTTGGCCTTTCCACGAAGAAAGCAAGCAAGACGGACCTCCTAAGCATTGTCTAACTTGGAGCAGAGCCTCTCTTTCTTGCTCTCTGCAAATGGAAGTTGAAATTTTACCGAAGCATACACCTGAATCATCTATAAAATGAGCAATAGTGTTACTAGTGCAAGGACTTGAGAATAATATCTCCCCATGAGCAATGAGGCAGAGTCTCACGGGCAGAGTGGGGGTTTTGAGGTTCCTCTAATCAAAACCAGATCCTTTATAGAGAGAGAGGCGAGGAGGGATTTTACCCTTTCAACGTGACAAGTTGTGGTTGCATGCATGAACCTTTTCTACATGGACGTGTAAAAATCTTTAAAGGATGGGTTGTGTGCAGCCCAGCACATGCAAGGCAAGGTCCACATATCATAATAATAGCCATACAAGAAAAGGCACATCCATTTCTTGCAATTGGGCCCAATCTAGAAGACAGAATCAAACCTCCAACAATTACTCCAAGTGAAAACTACGCCCAATTCTTGCTGAGCCGGACACGGATTAAGTCAAGTCTTCTCTGCATAAATGCGTGTCCGTAACGACACCGTAGTACATTTCACTTTACGACTTTTACCAAATTACCAATTTCGAAATGACGATCTTAATTAGTCTTGTTGGCCGTGCTCCACACGGGATTTTGTTGGCCATTGCTTAAAAAAAGCAAGAAAACAGGAAACAACAGCGAAAAAACGTATTGCTTGCTATCACTTTTGCAACATGAAAATGCAATTGTTTGTTCTTTATTTGTGAATTCTTCTCCCGCAATACCTATTTCAAATTTGCGTTTGCTTTGACCATAAATTTTTCAAGATAAATGATGATTTCGACCATAGAAAACATAAACGGTTCAATATGTAAAAAGAACTTTTTCTACGTAGACTTTTCTTTCAACGGAAGTATATCGATTGTTTTCCATGGATGTAATTTGATTCTTTAATTAAGTAGGGATCAGTAATGCAATTCATGTGTAGAAAGTGAAAGGGCCATAGGACCATTCCAACATATAAACCACACTAAAAAAACTCAGAGTGTGTGAGTTGTGTTAGAAAAGTCCCGTATTAAAAAATTGTTATGGTGTTGATCAGTTAATATATTCTAGTTGAACCATAACTCATTGGATTAAGTTTTTGTGTGAAGGTGCGTCCAACTGCATATGTTGACAAGCTCGGACTTGACTATTTTTTGGTGATCAATCCCAATATTAGTGAGTCAGCGGAGCAAACTGTTGGCTTGTGGAAGATTTTTTGGTATGTGTTGTTGACTAACTTGTGAGACTAACAAGTAAAGAAAACAACTTAAAATGTTAGGGAATAAAATGTTTGGGAAGGTGATTCTCATTTAGGAACTTGCCAATTCCATGGATCCACCCGAGAACTGAAGGTTCAATTTATGGGTGTCTCATTCAGGAACTTGCCAGTTCCTTGGATCCACCCGAGAACTAAAGGTTCGATTCATGGGTGGGCCCATGGAAATGGGTTGCATTTCCCAATTTTCATTTAGTAAAACTGGTCTTTATTGGGAGGTTCCTAGTTCTAGGGCGAGAATCGGTCGATTATCCTGAAACCGACCACCCTTATCTCAAATTAAAATTAAAAAGAGTACTTTGCATGTAGAAATGAAGGTTCAATATGAAAATCAAATGACATGATTACAGATTTTGGGGCAGTACGTAGGTTTTAGAGGGGCTCATCAATAAACAATATCCAAACCTTCTTACCCTTCCCCCCCAAAAAAAAAAACAATATCCAAACCTAAATCTGGATATTTAGGGAAGGTAATTAATTGAAAATATTGATAGCCAAATCTGGATATTTAGAGAAGCTAAATTAATTGCTCTCTCCCTCGTTCCTTTCTGTTTTTTTGGTTAAAACATAAGTTGGCATTTAGTAAGATGATTCTTAATTAAGACTGATCTACTAGTTTTACATATGGATTTAGCCTGCTAGGATATATGATAAGCTTATCATGTCTTATCTTTACAAATGTGATCGAAGTGCGAGGATGGTATCATGGTTTCTAGAACCGAACCGAGACATAATTCAATGAATTTCCTTGAACTTTAGAATGTTTGTCGAGAAACTCTAAGCTAAATGTGGTGCAGTCACCTCTCGCATGGTCGACTCACCATCGTTTTGGTTGTTACTTCATTTGTTTTCTCTTCATTCTAATTGAAAATCAAAGTTCGTTCCTGTCGCAATTCCCCCTTATCAATTGATAATGTCCCACCGAAACATTGTGCCTTCGGATGATGCCTTGCAACCTCTCCAAAGATCCGCACATTCTAATTGCCCCTGTTAAAAGACAATCTCTCTGTTTCTTACCCGTAACATAAGAACGGGCATCTTCCTTGCAGTTTATCAACAAGGGTTGTCGCTCGAAACAGAGTCGAAAACATCACAGCGTACAAAATTACATTACATCAATAAGCATACTACTGTTGGAAGGGAAGACACAACACAAGCACAAAGAGTTTAATACACTCGAAATGAAAAACCAAAGGCCTAGGGGAGAGGGCACGAGACTGCTCATTACTTATGCGCCTCTTGACCATCTCAGTCTTTTCAACTTGGCTACTTTCACAGCTATAGCCACATATGCCTTGTCCGTTGCTTGATCCGCAAAGCTGAAATATGCATGTCTCCAATCCTTCTTGAACTGCAAAACTCCAAAAAAGCCCCAAAACCCCGTCGCAAATCCAAGCATTATGACCCCGTAGAGCAACGCTGTTTCGATCTTGTCGTCACCATGCATATCTTTAGGGAGAGCGGCTATCGGTGCTTGAGGCGGCTTAGCAGCGGGACACTTTCTTCTTAGAAGATCACTGCAGAGTAGAGGATTGCCGGCATAAATGGTAGGATCGTCCAGTGTCTGGATTTGATTTCCTTTAGGAATCTGCCCCGTGAAGTTGTTTTGCGACAGGTTGAGGTGGGCTAGGGCAGTTAACTCTGAAATGCTCTGTGGAATAGTTCCAGAGAGGCGGTTGTTCGAAAGATCAAGAGACTCGAGCGACGTCATGTTCCCAACACCAGTGGGAATATCTCTAGAGAGACGGTTGTGCGACAAGTTCAAGCCATGCAATCCCGCGAGGAAAGACAGTTCTTCGGGGATTGATCCCATCAAAAAGTTGCTTGACAGATCCAAATTGACCATAAGTTTCAAATCAACTCGGGTGTATTCATTAGATCTTCCCTTCGTGATCACAACCACGCGCTCCTGATCCCAATCCAGATGAGGCTTGGATTGACCGAAGTTCATCATGCCTGTCAGATTGCCAAGACAACGCGGGATCATTCCCGTCAAATTGTTCACTGCAATGTCTAATATTTGCAGTCCAAAGAGTGAGCAGAGTTGCGGAGGGATGCTGCCGGTAAACCTATTCTCTCGTAGCCTCAGGATCTGCAAGGACTGAAAGCTTTTGTCGAACCATGTTGGGATGCTTCCGGACAAGTTATTCTCTCCAAGGTCTAAAATCACCAGACCTGTGCAATAACCTAAAGCCAGAGGAAGCTCGCCCTTGAGACGGTTTCCATTCAAGTGTAGGTTTGAAAGCACGGGCAAGGATCCGATTGAGCTTGGAATTACTCCGGATAACTTATTGAATGACAATCTCAAGGAAACTAAAGAACTGTTCCAACAATCGGGAATACTGCCCGATAAATTATTATCGACAAGATTCAAATAAAACAACCCCTCTATGTCACATAATGATGACGGTATCATTGCATTGATTCAATTGTGACCGAGATACAGAGCACGCAATTGGTGCATAGCACCAATATTTGTTGGAAGAGATCCAGAGATGAAGTTGTGGGAGAGGTCTAAAGTGGAACAATTAGAAGATAAGCTGGGCAAGGGTCCGGTAATTTCATTGCGGGATAGATCGAGCTCTGAAAACGTCAAGTTGGCTAACCAATTTGGCAGGGGCCCAAGAAGGGAAGCATTGGAGAGGTTGATATATTCAGCTTCCGTTTGTGTCCGAACCCATTGGGGAAATATGGTTATGAACTTACAAGATCTCATTTGAATGGATCGAAGTTGGAAAGGGGGAATCCAGATGGGTTCAGCCCTGAAAGTCAAGTTACTGTTGTCATTAACATCCAACTCCTCGAGCCTAGACAAATTAGACAAATGGGTTTCCGATATCACACCGCCCAAAGAATTGTTAGAGAGATCCAGCACGGAGAGTTGAGAAAGCCTTCCAAAACTGTTGGGTATAGTACTGTTTAAGCGATTGTTGTTAAGAAGCATGAACCGTAAAGCCCGCAATTCCCCTAACGACTCAGGAATGGGCCCCACCAATTGATTGTTTGAAAGATCTAAGGATTTTAATGACGACAACCAACCAAATGATGATGGAATGGTCCCATTCAATTGATTTTTTGAAAGATCTAGTTCTACCAAGTTTGACAATGACCCAATGACACTAGGGATTGAACCGGAGAAGGAATTGTTGGAAAACAGAATCGTTTTAAGTGTGTGAAGTGCATTAACCAGTTGGGCAAAGCACCCTCAAGGAAATTCTCCAATATCTCAAGACTCTCTAAGTTATTCTCGATGAATTCCGATGAATTTCCTTGGATTGTTGAAATCTCCCCTCTGATTTGGTTGGTACTCAAATGCAATGACTTGAGGTACCGCTTGTTCTTTAAGAAGGAGAATAAGCCTCCTTCAATGCTGTCAAACTGATTATACTCAAGATCGAGATGAGCGATGCTTGTGAACTTGTCAAACCACATGGGAATCGATGAATTGAAAGAGTTCCATGAAAGATCGAGATGCTGGAGAGAAGTCATGTTTTGAAATGCAATACTCGGGATGGGACCATCGAAACCATTGCCCGAAAGATCGAGATACCGAAGATGACCAAGAGACGTGGAATTGGCCAAGTGAATGGAAGACAGATGAAAATTTTGAAATTCACAAAATGATAAGCTCAAATGCGATAAAGATGGGAGCATACTGATCACCTGCATGAGGCCTCCTGCGTTTGCAATCTTTAAGCCACTCATGTCGAGGTATTTAATTGATCGTAGATGAGAAATCCACAGGGTATCATCCACAACCAAATTCCCGTTGTCATTACTGAGAACAAGTACTTCCAATTTGGTGAGGTTTCCCAAATGTCGAGGAACCGTTCCATAGATGTTAGCAGACGACAGATTGAGATACCTCAACTGTCTCATCGAACCGAGGAATTCGGGTATTCTTTGATGTTGGAAATCTATGCCGCTCACGTCCAAGTGGTTCAAGTATCTCAAGTGGAGCAAAGAGGAGTTCAACTCACCAGCCAGGAATAGTACTTGTGCTTCTTCGTCTTCTACGTGTACGGATAATTGGAGCTCGAAGATATGACCATATACTCTGTCGCAAGTCACTCCTTCCCATCTGCAGCAGTCTTCGCCTTTCCACGAAGAAAGTAAGTGATGTGGGTCTTCGAGACTTTGTCTAAGCTGGAGCAGAGCCCCTCTTTCTTGCCCGCTGCAAAAGGATGTTGAATTTCTACAGTAGCATACACAAGAACTATCGAAGATGAACAATAAACTTACCAGCGTAAGCACTCGAGACAAGTATCTCCCCATGAGCAATGAGGGGGGGATTGAATTCATGCTTTAGATTCGAGGGTTTAAGGGTCCTTTGATCAAACCCAGATCATTTATAGAGATTCAATGTGACAAGTTGTGGTTACATACATGCATCTTATGTGGATGCAGCTCATTTAAGGTCCACATATGATTAGTCCAAGTCAACTTGGAAGCACGTGCAGCACCGTTAAGGAAATCTTGGACAGCTCTGTCCAATTTTTCGCACTGCCGGTCTCGGAGCAAGTCAAAATCTTTTGGGTGCTCCAGCCGAAAAAAGGGAAATCGCGGACAGG
>JAGVVM010003892.1:0-46539 GCA_019149425.1 Psidium friedrichsthalianum
AATCGGGAAATGCAATTCATTGAATGACAATTTGAAAAAGCCTCACTAAACCAATTTCTTCAAAACCACGGCTTAGCTCTTTCTTATAATGAAATGGGCACCAAAAATAAAAAAAAAATAAAAAAAAACAAGTAAAGACTTAAGCTAAGTCATCAACAGATTCGGGACTTTGAGAGCCCCTCGATCTGCGATGGAAGGTTCTTGATTTGACGGCAGTACTTCAAACAAACCCTTATTTGATATATACAAAAAAAAAAAGCATCTAGTGATGTTAGTTCCTTAAATTTGTAGGATAAAGTTAATGACTTCATGAAAAATAATAAAGGGGGGTAAGTTTGTAATTCTTCCGAAAAATTAAGTCTGGGATGGGATGAGAATTTCACGCTCGAGATGGGAATAAAATGAAATGGGCACCAAAAATAAACATAACAATAAACAAAAATAAGCAAAGACTTAAGCCAAGTCATCGAGAGATTCAGACTTTTGAGTGGTACTTGATCCGTGATCAAACTTGATTTGAGCAGTACTTAAAAAAAAATTATTTGATATCTACAGAAAAATAATTAGCACCTAGTGATGTTAGTACCTTAAATTTGCAGGATAAATTAATGACTTTATGAAAAATAATAAATGGGGATAAGTTTGTAATTCTTCCGAATTATTAAGTCTGCGACGGGATGATACTTTCACACACGAGATGGGAATAAAATGAAATGGGCACCAAAAATAAATATAACAACAAAAAAATAAATGAAGACTTAAAGCCAAGTCATCAAGAGATTCGAAACTTTTGAGAGCCACTTGATCCGCTATGGAAGGTTCGTGATTCGACGGCAATACTTTAAATAAACCCTTCTTCGAATGCATAGAAAATAATTAGCACCCGGCGACGTTAGTTCCTTAGATTTGCGGGATAAAGTTGATGAATTCATGAAAATAATAAATGGAGGGTAAGTTTATAATTCTTTTAAAAAAAATTAAGTCCCATGGGATCACTCCGGAGTTCTGATAAGATAAAATTGAAAACAGTCCCCCAAAAAATTAAAAAAAACCTGAGCATACCTTAGTATCGTGATCAACACCAATTAAGTAAATAGTGCACCTTCCCCGGTTGTTCCCCCAACAAGTTGTCGGAGAGCCAGGTGTCAGATTGACTCCTCCTGCACTGACTCGGAGTATTCGGAGGTGATCAGATTACCAATAAAATGTGCACCAAAAATAAGTAAATACTTCGGCCAAGTCATCGAGACATTCGAGATTTTGAGAGGCGCCGGTATTTTCTTGATTCGCCGGCGTGACGTGTCCATCGTATGTTCTCGTCGGTTCCCCCTTCTCCCCTCCGACTCCAATCTTTCAATTCAACCCCTCCCTCCCCTCATCGTCTTCGTCCGAAGCACTCGATTCCCGCAGAATCCCTTTCCTCGAATAAATCCCAACCACCGCGGCACTTCTGAATCTTCGCCGCTGCGAATCCCTCTTTCCTATTTGCGAGCTTGAGAAGCAGCAGCAGCAGCTTGAGGCTTGGGCTCTCTTCCAATCACCGCCTGCACCATCGAAGAAGGGCGCATGGCGCGGTTTTCCCTGGGGCTGCTGCTGCTACTGGTGGTCGCGGCGGTGGCGCGCGCCGAGCGCGCGAACAGGTCGGCCTCCGCGGGGCTGTTCTGGTCCACCGCGAAGGAGGAGGCCGATCTGGTCAGGATGTCCGATCCTCAGGAGGATCCGACGGCTCAGGCTGTTAATGAGCAGGACGGCCTCGACGGAGGGTTTTCTTCCCTCGATGGAATGTTACAGTGGGCGATAGGTAGGTGCATATATGCTCTTAACCTTTTTTTTTTTTCTTTGTTTGTAAATTCTAGTTCGGAATTCGTTCGATTAGCAACCAGGTCAATTGATGATATTCATGAAGCATAGGTATTGCAGTAGGTGTTTTGTTTTCCAATGGTAAAGCTGGTATTGAGGTAAATGCGGATTTGAATGCTGGAAGCTTGACTAAGTGGATGGAATCGTCTGTGGTTAACCAGGTCACTCCGATCCTGAAAAATTGAAGGAAACCGCGCAAGACGTGCAGCGAATGTCTGCCAGCGACCTCAAGAGGCGTCAGATGGAACTGAAGGTTGTGTTATATCTCTATCACTTTTCTTATCGCTGAATCTTGTAGAGAAAGCAACTAGTTAATCTTATTCTTATATGGGCCAGTAAAAGAAATTTGAAAGAATTCTAGTTCAGTTGCTATTTGTTACCTTAAGTCACCACAGTTCATCATGTCAGTAAGAGTTAAGAACGGAATTGTATAATTTCATGACCACATAATTTTGCCTGTAACATGTTGAGATCGTTTAGCAGAGTTTTATTTGTACGTATACACATATCATCGTCGTAAGTTGCCTTGTTGATAAAGCTGTGGTTATTCTGGGAGGGCGGGGCCTTTGGTTGGTGGCACTATCTGCGCGTTAGCTGTTTGTTCTTATGCCCTTGATAAAATGGCGTTGCACATTACTTAGTACTTTGTTGTACACTTTTGGAGGAACTGCCCTCTTTTAAGGAAAATCACTTTATTTCCTTTAAAGGATTTCCATATTCTTAAGAATGATTATGTGGTATGTTTTGTCTTTTGGAAAATTCTCTCTTTTGTGGTCGGGAGAGTACTTGCACCTTTGTCTTTTGTTTTCTTACCATGCTGAAGGAGCTTAAGAATTTGACACAAAGTGGCACTCCTTAGCGAATGCACATGATGATCTATACCTCGTAAATTGGAACGCAATTTGCCAGTTCATTGAAATTATCAAGTTAGGATTTCTTGTTCCTTTGTTTCCCATTGCAGTATGATATACATGATTTGGTCATTTGACATTTTAATTGATCTCTTAGGAACTCATGGAGAAACTAAAAATGCCAATCAGATGCTCAATTGATGCAAATTGCTATAGATGATTTGAAGAATTCCTCCCTACCTTTGGAAGACCGCCATCGTGCTTTGCATGAGCTCTTGATACTTGTCGAGCCAATTGATAATGCAAATGGTATGTCATTGTTGGTGCTTGCCTTCCTTGTTCTGGTCAATTTGGTTAATTGACTCTCCATGCTTTTGTGTTCTCCTGCATAGTCTCTTCTACCTGCTTTAGAGCAAATGATGCTGACAAAATCTCATGTTTAAGAAAGCACAAAAAGTGACTCTCCTGTATATTAGCGGGGAGGGAGAAAGAAGAATCCAAGGATTTCTAATCCCTTAGGATGCCTACTTTATTAAACTAACAGTTTCGAGGAATCTTCTATGTAAATTAAATTTTATTCTAACATATCCTTGACCCTTATGTTTGTGTAATTTCTTGATTTTTATGGATTACTTGAAGCAAAACTCTGGAGATGCATTTAATCTACTTTATGCTGTTTATGTAATTACGTCAGATTGCTGATCTTACCTTATGCCCCTCACAAACTCAAATTTCCTGCTCATCCAGTGGTCCCCTTTTTTCTGGCCTTGTTTCTCCTGAAACTTGAGAGATCTCTGATAATTCCTTTTGATCAGTTTCACATTCTGTGGCATGTGAAGCTGTTCTCAACAATCCCTGATCTTAGTACGTTAAGTTTTCATCCATCGAAGTTGGCAATAGAAGTTCCTAAATTCTTATAATGGTTTGGAACTCTGAATAGTGGCTCAAAAGATTCTGGAACTTCAAGGAAATCCATCTTTCGTGTTTGTGCTAATCTCAGAATAGATAAATGCCAGGTGTTTAAAATTGAATTCCTTATGGCCACCACTGGAGTTTTGAGAAAATTAAAAGTAAACCAGAGAACTGCACTGAGCTAGAAGCATTGGGCTTGTTGGTGCTTGGGCAGTTTTATGGAGTGACAATCTGAATGGTTTTTTTGTGAGTTGGTGGTTTTTGACTAGAGGGATTCCTTCGGTTCTCATGCTTATAAAACTGCCACCTAGGACCGTATTCTATTGGGCAAGTTGCTGTTTCACTAAGTGAGAACCTTACTTCTGAGTTGTGACTGTATGGGGTGGGGTTCTGTTTTGGAGCTTCAGTAGAAATACCTCTTCAAAGACGTGATGAAGTTTGTGGACTAATGAAAATTGAGGATATGGTCTATATTACATGTTGTGGTTGTATCTTCAATATTTTTTTTTCCTTTCCCGGTCTGAAATCTGGCATATTTTGTTTTTCTTGCTCTTTGTATGAGACATGGTTGCTCACATTGATGTTAGATTTGCCTAAAATTGGGGGCCTTGCTGTGGTTATAAGAGAGCTTGACCATCCTGATCCAGACGTAAGGAAACTTTCTGCATGGGTTTTAGGAAAGCCAGTCAGAATAATCCTTTCATCCAAGGCAGGTATGTTTTCCTTTCGTAACTCTGTAATTTGGGTTTTACATGCCACTGCTGCATTTGGTCATCAAGCTAACTGAGATATTTTCTTGTCTCAGGTCTTGGAATTGGGGGCACTAGCGAAGCTGATGATGATGGTAAAATCTGAGTTTGTGGAAGAAGCCACTAAAGCATTGTATGCTGTTTCTGCTTTAATTCGAAATAATTTAGCTGGTCAGCAGTTATTTTATGCACAAGCAGGCGATTTAATGCTTCAGGTAATGCTGTCACATAAAGGTTAGACATTTATGCTCGAGAGAGTGGCTTGGCACTCACTGATTTCTGTATCTTTAGGACATTTTGAGCAACTCAAGCATTCATATCAGACTGCGGAGAAAGGCTGTGTTTCTTGTCGGTGACCTGGCAGAGCGCCAATTAGAAGCTTCAAATGAAGATGAGCTACCTTTCTTCAGCAACAAATTATTCTTGAAGGCTGTGGTTGATCTGATGGCATCATCTGACCTTGATCTCCAGGAAAAGGTGCTTGTCTGATTATTAAATCCATGCTCTCACCGCTCTGCTAATTTTTGCATCATATCTGATTCGGTAACCTCTGTGAACATCTGCCCATGCGACGGCAGACTGGTGCCAAAAGCTAATTGTTCTGCATTTGAGTATGGAAATCTAATAACTTAATTTAAGACTCATGTGGAGGGATACCGTGTGGCCTCTTGAATGTGTGACTTCAGGCACTTACTGCAATCAAGAGTCTTCTGCATCTGAGATCTACCCAAGCTCTAACTTTGAAGGAGTTCTGTGGTCTGGACGCGGCATTGGAGAATATGCGGCAGCAATAGAGGATTTGATGGCTGAAGAATTTCAGAGAGATTATGCAACGGATGTAGAAAGTCTTCGCAGCGAAGTGGAGTTAATTTATCAGCGGAAGCTGGGAAGGTTGGGAAAGCACCCCTTGTCCTCGGAAAAGAATACTTCAGTTCTGTCCTTTTAGTTTAGTCTAAATTTTGGATGCCGATTGTCTTCTGCAGGGGATGCAAGTTCCGACTTGATGCAAGAGGGAAGCACAAAACCTTGATGGGGACGCTCAGTCGCCAGCATGCATGCTCAAGCTGTCGAGATGTTCACAAAATCATTGTCGATGAGCAAAGGGAGGAAGTTTGTGGATCAAACTGATATCGAGAGAAAGGATCCCTTTCTCTTTGGAAAAGTTCTTTTAAAGAATTTATCTATCCGATTGATGATTCACTTTGATGCGTCCTAGGTTAATTAGGACGCCGGATTGATGTCCTCGGTCCAGATAGCTGCTTCTGCCTGCGTTCCTATGGGCTTAAACTTATACTTGTTTAAACAGTCAGCGCGATGTACATTCACCTCATGATTGGCGGAGTCAATGTTTCTGCTCTTCATCACGTAGGTAGTAGGGAAGGATATGCAAGCTAAGTTATTGCGTGCTGCAGAATCTTTTCGCGGATTTTTAAGCGCAAGCCCTGTAGATTGTCCTCGTATAAAATCTCTCATATCACTTTCTCTGTGTATTGATACACTAACACTAAGTCTCCAAATTTCATACCACGGGTTCTACTTTGGCAAAAGCTTTTAACGCAACTCCATAGTTAATGCAAGCGACTGTTTAAAAGGGTGCAACCAAGATGTAACTTTACTGAACTTTAATCGTCCAATCTCTTCGAGCATCGGTCAAACGCAAGAAGGCCGGGGTTGAGCCCAATTTGGCAACAGAAGGAACAGAAGGAAACGCACTTTGCCCCATCTTTTGCCCCGTCTAGAAGTCATTCCGAGCTAATTGGGAACAAAGGGGAGAACATGGAGAGCAGTTAATTACCATTTATGTCCCTCCGTCAAATTATTAATCGAAGGAAAGAATATTAGCTCTTTAAAAATTGGTTCAATTTTTTATTTTTGGTTTGGTCGGACGATAGCGTCTTTGACTCGGGAAAATGCAGAAAATTCCGGGGAAAAAGTCAGGCACTAGGCGGGCAAGCGAGGGACGTCAAGCTCTGACCCAAAAAAATTAAAATAAAAGAAAAGAAAAGGGGCGTTAAGCATAACGCAGCAATTTCCCGATGAAACTACCACTAAAATACTATTAGCAGTTTAGTATGACCGAGTCCAACTCCGCTCGAGGCCCCAGACTCATTTCGACCAGGTTAGTCCGTCTCCCCGACCGACTCCTAGCCGAAGCAGAAGAGGAAGCAAAGGGTTTTGGGAAACACACCCCCCACTCTTCTCCGCGGCCGATTCTTCCCCAAAATGGCGTTGCAGAGCAATAACTGCTTCGCTCTCTTCCTCTCAAAACCTTCCTCCTCCCCCCGCAATGACCGCCCCGCACTCTCCCCCGCCTACGGACCCCGCCCTTTCGCTGCCGCAGCGGTCCTGAGAGGATCGCCGCCGCCGCCTCGTCTCCTCCGCCTGGCGAGCGCGAGCGCCGGGGCGACGCCGCGAGCAGCAGCAGCAATATGAAGAAAGGGTCGGTGCCGAATACCAACTACGTCGTGCCTCTGGACCGGTCGTTCTCGTCCTCCTACTCCTCGTTCATCACCCGCCCCCTTGTCGAGATACTCCGCGACCTCAACAAGAGGATCCCCGACGACGTTGTCAAGCCCCGGCCCTCTCACGATCACGCCTCCTCCCCCAACTCCATTCCCTGGTGGGTCGTCCTTCTCTCGGGATCTCGGAGCCTTCCGAATTCTTCTTTGGAAATGATTTCTGCGGTTGATCTGATCTGATGGTGCTCGTTTGATGTTTGTTGTTCTTAGGTACCATGCTAATCGGATGATGAGCTTCTATGCCCCTGGTTTGTGACTTTCCTCCTCTCATTTTTAACCATCACACTCTCGGTTAAAGATCATTTTTCTATTTCTTCAAGCCGTATTTGACATATCACGTCTTTGTCAACGTTGTTTATCTTGTGAGATGCAAATTTTTGTTTTTCGGGTAATTCACTTTTGTGGTGGTGCGGGTTATCATTGTCTCGTTTCCTGAAATGTTCATGGCTTGTATTCTGCTGGTATCTTGTGTTTGTTTTCTCCTGGCGGATGCGGTTGTTTGAACTGCAGTGCTTCCCGACCTCTGCAATTCCTCCTTGCTAAGTGTCTCATTATAGCTATGCTTCGACATGCGGTGTCTTGTGGCGTAAAATTCCCATATGATGTGCTTCTCAATTTTGTTTGTTGTTTCTGGATGAAAACCATATAGTAGAACAATTGCTTGTCCGTTCTAATGTTTTGTTACTCCATCCTCATATAAGTACTAATTTCGCATTGCTTGGTGAAGTCAAAGCTAGCTGCTTATGTTTGATTTGGCTGTGACATGAATTTCTATAGCAGGCCTTGCATCTTGATATTTTGCTGATATTCCTGGCAGTGCTCTCTCCTCGACTGCTGTCTCCCCTCTTAAGACTGTGACTGATCTAATCTTTATCTTGTGTTCTTTGTGAACAATACTCATTTTGGCGTCCATCATCCATTTCTTTGACCTGACCCATCTCTTGTTTTCCTCCCCCTTCACATAGCATGTTTTTATTTGCGAATTGTGTGCAAAAGTAGAACCTCCCTTGCTCTTTCTCTAATTAATATTTAGAATGACTCCCAAAGTCTTACTGGAAACTTTGGGGGCTCATTTAAGCACATGTCATGTCATAAAAGTAGCTCATATGTAAGCCTTTTGCTATTGATCTCTTTAATGTTCTGTATGGTATGGAGATGCTAACAGCGATTATACAGGGTGGTGTGGAGAAATACGTGATGTTATATATTCTGACAGTGGAAGTGTGACTGTGGTGTACCGTGTTACCATAAGAGGATCTGATGGAGAGGTGAGTCTCTTATTTCATCCTTCATGATCCTTCTTTCATGAAAACTAAACTATATGGTTTCTATGACATTATAGAGGATTATTATTCTTAAGGGTGGTCTAGGATTAGAATCTTCCATGATGAAATGTCCTGCGAAACCATTGTGGCCTTCTTGCAATGTTGCCCTTGGCATGTGTAATGGAAATGAAAGCTCTTGCAAGAGCTGGCTGTTTGAATGTTCCTTGCTTCAATCCGTTTGAGTCTCTCTGTTCTGGTACCAAAATTTTTCTTTCCTGACCAAATTTTATTGCCCTTATGTTACTGGATGCGTAGATCTCAGTCATCCGAGGAACTTAAATGCATTTTATCTTTGCACCAGCATCATGGATGTTGACAGATATTATTATCCATGCAAGTGGATACTAATCGTAAAGTACGATATGATGTATGCTAGGTTATCTGGGTCTTCACTGACGTAATGTTGTTTGGTGAAGCTGTAGGAAAAGTTGTTTTTAGGCCATTCCTTTAAATCCTGGCTAGAAATCAACAGTTCCTTATTGAACTTTAGATTGGCAATTTCAGCATCAGTTTACCAATGTAAAAAATGCTTCAACATATTAACTGCTGAAAATAATTGGCAAATCTTTCGGAATAATAGCTTTTAGGCCATTCCTTGAATTCCCACATCGAGTTTCAATAGTTCCTTATTGAGTTTTTCATCAGCAGTCTGGGCATGAGTTTTACTGGTGTAAAAGGCTTGGAAATATCAAAGGCTGAAAACAATACATGTACATGGAAAACTATACACAAGATATAAGACTGGTGTTGATAATAATGGTTGATTATATATATGTATATATATGTCTGTATGTAAATTTATTTATTTGGTGTGGTAGGGTGGGTTGGTGGGGAGGACTTTATGTGGTTACTTATTGTATTTTTGCCTAATACTTGTGACCACTATGGTTTTCAATCATCTACAATCAATTTGCAGTAATGAATGGTTTGTGTAGTTTATTATCGGATGTTTTGTACAGAAAAGGTTATCTTTTCAGGTTGAAGATCCCATGTGTAATATTCACGTTTATCTTGGTTTTTGTTTAGATAACTGCATGCTTACGCGTGATAATCCTGCAGTGTTATCTCTAACTTGCAAACTATGCATGTTGATGCAGGCATATCGAGAGTCAACTGGGACAGTTTCATGCAGCCATGGTGAAATTGCAGATCCCGTGGCTGCAGCGGAGGAAATAGCTTTCTGTAGAGCATGTGCTCGGTTTGGCTTAGGCCTGTATCTGTATCATGAAGAGTAGATGCCGTTCTCTTTGAGGGCATCAACTTTGTTTCTTTCGTTCAGGAATTGGCTGTAGTTTGTGAAACTTCACTAATATGTGTACATAAAAAGGTAGATGAGATGTGGTCATCCCTCATATTCACAGACAGAATAGGATTGTGAAAATCAAGGCATAGATTTATTGCTTGAATGGAAATTTCTCGTGGATTTAGCATATAAAGTTCACAACTTAGAATTAGTTCATGGTCTTCGTTACTTGTGATGCTGGGACCTCCTTTTTTCTGTCAAGGTAGGATGGATCAATAGGATCCTAGAATGCCAACATTCCCGAACCTTGGTTGTACTGCGTTGCAGTTATATTTTGAGTCCTCAGAAACCTTGGTTGTACTGGGTCGCAGTTATCTTTGAGTCCTCAGAAATTTACTTGGCCTTGTGTTGAGCTTTCTACTGGATAAATTAATCATCTTCGCAATCAAATTGGGCTATTTTTGTCGGTATTGTGAGGAGCATTTGGCCTCCTAGGATTGCAGTTCTTTATGCCTTTTCCATGCTAGGAGTCTCTTTTTGCCATTGCTTAGAACAAACCTCAGGATCATGGTCGCCGTTTTCCTTCAGGCTTAGGAAATACCTTATGCTCCTCACTCCAATTGATGGAAGAAAAGCTTCCGAACAAGTTTATTACACCATTCAGGGCACCTATGTTTTGACAGTTTCCACAGGGTACACTCGACTGAGCAATTCTTTCAAATGCCAAGAAAACTATCCCTGCAAGGGCTATCCTAGATTTTCCACCTGCACATGTTAGGTCTTGTATGGGGTTATCGTCAGAATTTGAGACCTTTGCTGGATCATTCAAGAGGAAACACAGTAAAATATCATTACAGTCTGCAGCATATGGTTCACATAAGTCCTTTACACATACCTTTCATCAGATAGCATCAACAAGACATTTTTTTCCCTCAGGGAAACATGATGCTTCAAACATCATTTGCCTACACATTCCCACATATTTCTTCTGGAGAAACACGTGCTCTCTTGCTGACACCCAGAATATTATCCCTATACAGAACATAGGACCCCAGGAGGGCTAAAAACCCTACCCAACACATTTACAATAGTTTCTGCATAATTCAACAAGCACTATAAACTGCTATCCCTTACAGATTCTTGACACGAAGGGTCCTGAACCCTTCCATAATTAAGATCTCAAAAGTTTGGGACCTCTGTTTGAAGCCACCCATGATGTGACAACATCGACAAGCATGTCTATTTCCTTGGATATATCTGCACGAAGAATCCTCGAACTTGAGTCAACACCTAAAGTATTTCCCATCTCTTTGGCTACTGTCTCCCAGGGTGTCCCCACCGTCAAATTAGTGATGAACTCACTTCCCCTGTTTACTGCATCAGCCATTGCTGGTGGAACATCTGGAAGAGCCTGTGGAAAAAGAATGCTCCAATGAGAATTTCAGCATAGGTCAAAGGCGATCCGAAATTTCAACCGGGAAATATATTTGGAAAAGTAAAGGTTTATCATAGCAAATATCCATGCAGATATACCTGCTGCAGTGGAAGACCGTGATCTCCTGGCAACAAACGAATTGACATGTCCAGCATTGAACTAATAGCTGATTCTGAACTGAGGACCTGTGCTAGCGTTGATGTTTCATCGATGGAATCATCCTTAAATTTTATCAAAAGATTCCTCGAGATTCCGTAATAGGACTTTATCTGGAATGTCCGGCAATATTAATAATAAGAACTAAGGTGATCCATGAGCACAAAACAAGGAAGAAAAGAAAAATCTAAAAGATGATCCATAATGTTTTAGAAAAAGAGAATGCTGTTACAATTTACGTATGAAGCAGTATTCAATGACAACCAAAAAACTTGCTAACCATGATATCAAAGAGGTCAAGAGAAATCTACTTGCATAAACTCCTAAAGAGAACACAAGGGACAAACCTGATTCTATTAATGAAAATGAGAATGCACGACTATGAAATAACAAATAAAATCAAAACGCTTCACGAGGCTTGCTAAGACACTTACCACTATACAGCAGAATAAAACATTCAAGGATAGTTCATGCATGATATTATTAGGCAGTCAATCAACATGAAAATAATTTTACTAAATAAAACACGTTTCATTTATTCACATACAAGTCGTCGAGTTTCTTCTGGCTTTGGAGAAAAGTCCTCTCTCCCCTTGACCAAGTCCATGTACAAGGGAGGGAGTTGCTCAACTAAAGGAAGTACTTGCTTCATGATGGGAGGGCTGAGGTTCTCTAATTGCTTTATAGTCATTTCTGCCTGCATAAAAGTCATGAAAGACATCACTTATCACAGCAGTATCCTAACACCTAGAAAAATGGTTTGAGGAGGATACTATTGTAAAGCTAAATCCCTACTTGATCTAAGATCAGTTAGTACAGAAGCCAACAACTCAGGAACTGTACCCCTAGTCTGACTGTCGGTGATGATGCGATTTGGGATAAAAATGGACCCAAGTTTTGGGCCATTGGAACCAGAACAGGTGAGAACAAAGGAATCGCCAAGCTCGCCTCCTGCCAAACAAAGAAATCATCTGAAAAAATTTCTCATAGCACATCAAGGAATCATCTTCCTGTAAGTGCAAGTAGATATGCACAAAAAAATCCACTTGAAAGCTTAAAATAAGGAAGACACAAACCAGTTATATAGCGGAAACCCAATTTCAGTTATTTTACTGTTATCTTCTAGGTGAAGTGTTTCAGTAATAAATCTTTTTGAATATCCTAACCAGTGCATTACTTAAAAGGGGATTGAGATAAATAATTTTCTTTTATTTGCAGCACTAGCAGGACAAGTACCTTGTTGTTGAATGCCATTAATATGTTTCCATTTCTTTGCACAGCATATCTCGATCCTGATCAAATGGATAGCTTAGAATTTAGGTACAAGCCGTTGCTGTCTTGCAATTAATAATCACAGCACTTTTCCCTACCAATCAAAAGGTGGATGACGGATCCCAATGAGTGTCCGATGCCAAAAGTAGGAAGATCATGTACCTATATAGTAGTTAATTAGTCACTCCACACGTCTTTGAAAAAGAGAAAATAGACCTGAATAATTTCGTCTATCCTTCAAATCAACTCACTATGTCTTGTAGATACCGATGACAACGATCAAATTTGAATTGCACTTCATCTGCAATGAAGAAGTGATCAAACCCACTGGCATATGGTGTCGCAATCACTAAAATACCCCTATATCACCACAAAAAGTCCAATGATGCTTGTCCTCGGTTGAGAATCAATAATTGTCATAATCATCAGCAAAGTATTGGGTATACAAAGACGAATAATTTGGGGATAACAATATTCAAAACTATCACAATTTAGTTACATATCAGCACACTATCAAATGCTGGCCAACCCAACGCATCGTGAAAGTACCATTAAAAAAAGAGGAAAAAAAGTATGGTTATACATAATTGCAGATAAGCTTTCGCAAAGAATAATACTAATGAACATTATAATACCAAAAATGCTTCCAGTTTGGATGAAAGACTCACTTTTCTGCAAGCCGCTCAAGAAATAGACGGTAGGTTAGCTGAGGGGCAGCTCCCACAAATATTCCACCAATAAAATGTACGACTGCATTTGGCTGTGAGTTTCTTGGTTTAAGGACCCAAGCTCCCTGTGACATTCATGAAGAAATTCACTTAAATTATTTAGAAAGATGATGGCAAAGTCTGAACAACAAATAGATAAACCTTCCTATGACATGCATTGCAATGGCTTTCATTTCATTTCTCAGCATCCGTATGAATGAGACACATACACATTTTCAACACTCCCACACTCTAATTTTCCTTCCAAATGAAACAAAAGTAAGTAATACAGAGGTGCCTTCTCCATCAACCTAACATAAATGTCCTTACTTTATCTAACGAGTAAATTTCCCAGAATCTTATCATCAAACCTAACAAATGGGCAACTGAAACATCCAATTCAAAGTACATTTATTTGATGTCTGGCGAAGAGAGAGTAAGAAAGCACCTCAATTTGGCTCCAGTCCCCCCTGCAATACCCCAAGCATTTTGAGACTGGCGTACTGTCTCAGTAAGCACTCTACAAAACACAAAAAGAGTGACTTGACCTTTCGACTGTAGAAACAGCGGGAAAAGGGGTTAAAGCTAAATTCTACACTTTTATAAGATGCCACAATCAATGGATCTTCACTAAGTGTATGGACGTTGGAAAAAGTACTCGTTTTTGTGCCGTTCATGATGATAAGCTTAAGTCAATAAGCTCCACATAAGTGAAAGGCACGTAAATCTTTTTTCTTCGTGTGAAGATCAACCGTGTTTCGTGGAATGAGTCACACCTCTGATTTTGATTATGATAAGCTGACCCGAGACTCGTTCTATTCAATATGATCAAAGCAACCAGAATCTGTTCACAGTAATAGCAAAAAGTTCTAATCAAAATTTTGCTAAAATTGGATTTCTGATAATCCTCTAAGCACGCAAATCCAGAAGACTAAACATGTCAATACCAATAGAAACAAACTGTACATAATCGAACAAATTCGACAGAGAGCAGAAACTATCACCTCTCAATCTCGCTGTAAAGTCGAATTCCCGTGGACTGAGACGGCGGCTGCTGCGGCGGTCCCCGATTGTCGTCATCGTAGCTGCAACGGACTCTGCTTCGCAGCGGCTGCTTCAAGGCGATCGAGCGGCGACTGCGGAGTGAACAAGACGCGACATCGCAACGACGCCGAGGAGGAACTGGCAGCTTCCACTCGCTCCCGCACCGAGAGCGACGCTCCGGTGCGAATGAAACTGAATCCAGCTTGAACTCGCCATCGGCTGCCTAATCTTTACTTCAAGCTATGCGGATCGAGGACTCGCCGAGGTTCAGAGATGACGAAGAGAACAAGGGAAGCAGACTCGTTCGGCTCGATTGCCTGTTGCTTCTGCAAGACGGCGCTTTTGTTTGGTGTCTTGTTTGGGTTTGGACCCTCCGAGGGGGAGCGAGAGCGACGAGCCGTCGAGATCCTTTGACGTGAATGGCGAAGTCATTGGTTAGAAAAAGCTCGGAGAAACCGAAGAAAATGACAGAAGGCCCCGTACTGTTCGGACCAACCAAATCCAATCTCTGTATTTCAATTTTAATCTGCTTTTACGAGTATTTCGAAACAAAAAAAAAACTCTTTCTTTGGGAAGAAAAATCACACCCTTTTGCTATTTTCTATATGTTAAAAATCAATCTTTACATCAGAATCATAAAGAGTTCTTTCCATCATCATCTGGGTGTCTAAGCAATCAAATTTCTTTGTTACTTTTTCTGATCATCATTCTAATTATCAAGAGGAGGGAAAAGAACAATAAAGAGAAAAATGGTAGTTTGTTTATTTAATGAACCTGTAAAGCAGAACATTCAGTTGGGCCAGCAGCTATCCAGTAGTAAGGACGCACTCTATGCGCCAAAACAAACGAGAACAAAGACAAGTAAAAAAGACAATGAAAGCGGCAATCCCACAAATTTATAGCTTTGTCCGATTAATCAAACTCTCTCCTCCTCCACCAACGCACGCTACCCTGTTGTTTCTTAACGAGCAGTTCGCTGGACACTGCTCGCCAGTTACCACCATGTTCATGCTCACCAAGAGAACCAAGCACCACCACCAACCTCTACATCAGAAGCTCCTTATCTTGCTAAGCACCTTCACTGCCGCATCTCTCTTTTACCTCTCCTTCTCCTTCTCTGGCTCCAAGCACGTCCACCCATCTCTCCACTCCGATCCACAGTCGGTCACAGTCACAGTCACGGCCGAATCTCCAAGAGCTCAGAGCACGTCTCTGAGATCGCAAGCTCACTCTCCCTTCGCGAACCTGACCTCTCCAACTCCCACCTCTGCTTCGTCAAGTGCAGATGCTTCGTCTCCGCCGAAAAAGGAGAGAGATTTCGGTCCCTATCACGACTGGGTCGCTTTCGCTGCTGATTTTCAAGAAATGATGCGTTCCTTCAAGATTTACGTCTACCCAGACGCTTATAACTCCTCCTCTTCGTCTTCTTCTTCTCCGTTTGCCAACATTTTCCTGCCCCACGTCGACCCTTTTAACCCCAAGCTTGGCAACTACTTCAGCGAGCACATGTTCAAGATCTCTCTGCTTCGGAGCTCGCTCGTCACCTCCGATCCCCAGCAAGCTCAATTCTTTTTCATGCCCTTCTCCATCAACAACATGCGGAACGACCCTCGGGTCCGTCACGAGGGGACGATAGCTGACTTCGTCGCTGGGTACGCCGCGAGGATCGGCCGGGAGTTCGGTTTCTGGAATGCGTCGGGCGGCGCTGATCACTTCTACGCACATTGCCACTCCGTCGGCAGGGACGCGGCATCTAAGCACCGCGATTTGCTCAACAATGCGGTTCAGGTCACTTGCTCGTCGAGCTATTTCCAGAGGTCTTATGTGGCACATAAGGACGTGGCGCTTCCGCAAGTCTGGCCGAGGAGAGATGAGCAGGTTCTGACCCCTCCGAGTGAAAGGTATGATTGAGGGCGTCCACATTTTTGTAGCTGCAAGGTCTGTGTAGTCTTGTCCGTGAAATTTGTTATGAATCATCAATTTTTATCTGCTAATTCGTGGATTTCAGATGCTAGGCTTCTTTAGGAGGTTGATTTGGATACTGTTTGAGAATTTCTTTTGAGGATTGTACGAGACAATCATTTCAAATATGTTTTTGTTTTTGTGGCTCGGGAAGTCGTCTTATTTAGTCGCCCAGTTGCTTCATGAGAAAGATGTGCCTGAAATTCCTGGTCAATTACAAGAGTTAAGTTAGATGATGTGGATGAGTCAACTCAGTACCCCAACCGACAACTTCATCAATTTCTTAGAGTGGATAAGAGTTTTGGCTATTCCCTTCTTATACCCACCCATAATCTTAGAGCAGGTCGAATCTATCCATGATTGATTAGAGACTGCTCATTTTGTTTTCCTTTCAGCAATTTTATTATGATGCTGTGGGCTTCAGTACCGATGTATCTTCTGGGTTGTTTTGTAGGCACCGACTTGTTTTCTTTTCAGGGCGCATCCAAAACTCTCGCATTCGCCAAGGGTTGATAGACACGTATGAAAATGATACTTCCATGGATATTTTTTCTAGAAGTCCTTTTCCATATGAAGAAGGTTTCAAGGGAAGCAGATATTGCCTCCATGTGAAGGGTTATGAGGTGAACACAGCGAGGGTCTGTGATGCTATATATTATGGTTGCATTCCTGTTATTCTTTCAAATTACTATGACCTTCCATTTTCTAACATCTTGGACTGGAGCAAGTTCTCCGTCATTATCAACCATGGGGAGACATCGTCCTTGAAGGAAAGACTATTGGCTATACCGACAGAAATTTACCTCAGCATGTATAATAATCTGTGCCAAGTAAGAAAACACTTCATGTGGCATACGACACCAAGAGGTTTCGATTCTTTTTACATGACTGCTTACCAGTTATGGGTGAGGCGAGGGGTGCATCGTCTGTTGCATTGATCACCTTCAAGTTCATCAGTCTTCAGTGCATACATGTTGACAGAACCAGAAACTTTTTGCTCTTTTATTTTTCCTCTTTAGAAATAGATTGGTGTTTGATATGGCTGTAGAATTGCTTGCTTCAGGCAGAGCTGACTGGACAACGGTGAAAGTTAGAGACAGAACCATACTAGTTATGGAGCTGTAAGTGGGTTTACTTACTTTCTTGTTCAAGAAAAGAGATCTGTCCATAAGATATGCAGATTTCGTGTCTGGTAAAATGCGAAGTTACTAGAACTTTATAATGCATTGTAATGACGAGCAGACATATTTTCCAATATAGTTCAAGCCTCTTGCAACCTGGAGTTATTATGGGGGAGTAAGTTATACATTGTATTTCATTGCTCATTTCAATTGTGTTGCTATGTGATTCTTGCTCTGTTCTAAAAACATAAAATGGCATGTTCCGTGCACAAATATCTGTAGCAGTTTGTGGTACTCCGTCAACCATTTGAGAATACTACCGACTCATCCAACAGCCAAGATATCCGAGTGAACCACTTATACAAGTAGATCAATATGCATGGTGGCTCAATTAGAGAGCCAAAACCTAAAAGTGGATCTATTTATGGAATGTGCAAAAGCTGTGGAGCAATAATGATAGTAGAAGATGGCTCAGGGGAGAATGATGTTCGTCTCCAGGCTTTTGTTTTTAGGTCCTATCTTCTGTTGGACAGAAGGTCTGACTGGAGCAAGTTCTTATCCATGTTACAGATTGTGAAGTGTGATCGAGGTCAATGAGGAAAGTGCCAAGCTTCCATGCACATCAGAGATTTATCTGCCTGAGAATAGAATCTTTTCTTGATCTAGAATGATTATGGATGGACTGCAATCTGCATCAGTTCAATCTATGAGGCACTCAATAGCATGCAATAACAAGGCCCTCAATTCTTCCTGAAAAATGCCCGTACTTATTGCCAAGAAGAGGTGTGCACCATCTCTAATTTGATTATAGTCCTCTTCATAAGTGGATCAATGAATTTTTGTACATGCAAGAATTCTGATATTTCTGGTTCTTTTACTTAATTTTCTTTCATATTAACACACACCATTCAATTTTAAACTATAAGTAAACTGCAATGGGGGCAATCTGATATATTTGTAAGCAAAGTTTTCAAATGTACATATTTTCAGGGTTAGTACTTCACTGAATTTTGGAACAATCCAAGTTGATGGATTAGTGGTTAAACTGTCAAGGGTTAATTGTTTTTTCCAGTATGGCGTCTACAATAAAGAACTGTAGTGAGTGGTCTGCAGATAGATGACTGTGTAAAACAGAATCTGTTGAAGTAAGTTGCTAATCTTTGTACTTGAAGAAAGACTCAATACCTAAATAATGAATCAAGTGTCTCGATATCATGCTGGGGAAAAAGGTGAATGCATTATCCACTTATCAGAGTGGTTAGATAAGATGCACAAAAAAAAGGAAAAAGAGAAAAAAAAAAAGAGTGGTTTAGACAAGGAGAAAGACAGTAAGGAACTGTATGGTCAAACTAATACAACCACCGGTATTTTGTGGTGGTTGGCTGAAAACTGCATGGGTAAGGGTAATTGACTACTTCCTGAAACTAACCTTTAGTAGTAAGTGAGGTTGGTTTCGTAATAGAGTGGCACAAAAGAAAACCATACATAGAAAATGCTGTTGAATTTTCTATCTATACCATGAATTTCAAGTCGAGAATCAGTTTCTCCGTAATAAACATGTGCATGTCCCTTTATCTCTTTGTATTTGCAATGACAGAGGTGGTTCTTCTTTTAGGTTTACGCTTGAGTTCTTGACATAAACGATTACATGTCAATATGGAAAAGAAGTTTCTTCACAGCTGGCTTCTCGTAAGTGCTTCTTCCACACTCCTCTTGATCACCCTTTTCTCTGCCCGCCTGAGCTGTGCTGCTGGAACTTCAGATGGTGTAAGCTGGAGGTTTTGGCAGGTCCTTGACAACACCGCAGAGCAGGGCATTGTCGGGGATATTGTACTCATCTCGGAGAGATCGCTCTGGGGAAAGAACACTAATATAAAGTTGTTGGCCCAGGTAGTGCCTCTCTGCCAACTCTGACCTCAAGTTCCACATGCCAGCATTATCAAATGTCAACATGATGGCCGCCCATGATTTGGGGAAGACCTGGATTGTGTGCCTGCTCACTGCATCAAGGAGATTGTAGTTCTTTCTCTTTTCTGGAGTCCACCTTCCTGGCTCAACTCTGTTGAATGTTCCAAAAAGATTGCCGATATTATTACTCGTAATAGCGCAGTTGCAATTTTGCCCATAAACAAATAGACATGGACGCAGATACTTACGCAACTGCAAAGAAGGAATATCCGTCAAGATGCCATGATTGGATGCTCTTCTCATGGTTTTCGAAAATGATCTCCACGAAAGTGCGGAAAGTGACGTTGGCCACGTTTGGTTCGACAGTTATCTTGTCTGAAGCTGTTGAAGCTGTTGCTGGTGCATTATCAGACATGGTATCATACTTGAAGACCTTGTCTGCAACTCCATAATATTCTGCAAGCTTTAGTGGGGTTGTGGGTCTGTGTGTGAGATTCCGTTTATGGCGTAACGAAGCTTGCCTCCGTCCCTGCTGGCGGAGTTAACAAGCTTGATGGTGCGAGTAATGTTTATCTGTCCATAGTGGTAGGAACCCTGAGGGTTAGGCCTGGCGGCACTGGCTGTGAGATTCCAGCGGAAGGAGCGGAACTGATTGAGGGTCCAAGCCCAGCCCACGGGAGCCTCGGGAAGGACAGGCGAAGCAGGACCTTTGCCATTAGTGTAGCTGATAACAGCTGTGGTGGTGAGCACAGTCTTGGTGTATCGAGTTGAGGCTACCAGGTAGTAGTCCTTTGGCTCTTTATCAGCTGTGACAAGGACGGAAAAGCATTGCCCAACATGCACATCGAGGGAGTCGTAGGAGTTCTGGATCGTGTGGGACCCCTCCATCTCAACAAGCTTCAACGGGTGGCCTTGAATCCTGAAGTTGAGGGAATTCTTGATACCGACGTTGCAAATCCTGTATTTGTATGTCTTCCTGGCTTCATGGTGAAGAGAGGCTCTTGCTTGTCCTTGCTCTTGCCGGATTTGCCATTGATGAGAACTCCATCAGGTCTGCCGAGGGCTCTGCCACTGTCCAGGAACTTCTGGAGAGTGGTGTGGCTCTTGGAGTACCAGTCTCCAATGAGGACAGTGTAATCATCCTCAGGGTCAGCATAGGGGACGGGAATCAGCAAACGGCTGTTCACGCGGAGGCCACCGAATCCACCAGCTGCCCTGTGCATGGCGGTGGTCGGGTAATAGGAGTAGCTCCCAATCTGGTCTTTAACTTGGAAGCGGTATGTATAATTCTGTCCTGGAGGGATTGGGCAATTGGCTCCGAGCGTGCCATCTTGCCACGAATTCTTCCTTTGCTGGATGCCATTCCTGAAAAACAAACAAAAGATGCCACGCGTATGAAACAAGTGCAAAGCAGCGTGCTTAACGATGCACCACCATTTTGCTTAGCATACGGAGGAATGCATTTGCAGTGCATCAAAAGATTTACCAGGTGATTAGGAATGGCTCGTCGAGATTGTTGAACACATTGATGATGATGTTGTTGTTGGTGGTGGAGTTGATATTCGGCCCAGGGAATTCGCCGTTGATGAGAATGCCTTGCTGGGGGATGCCCAGAGGAGAGATGGTGCCATAAGTGACGTTCCACGTGAAGTACAAGTAGGGGTCTTCGGCCCAGGCCACCATAGCCCCGGCCGAGAGGCATAATAACAGCAATAACATCACTCCACCCATCTCTCTGAGTTGTTTTACGATTACTACTCTTAATTTTTATTTATCCAGACTATTCTATTTAGAATGGAAGAAGATGGGTTTTCTTCTATCACCCTCAGGATTCATCCCTGAGCTTTTTATATACAGGTGAAGCTGTGAAGTTAGGGATTGTCAAACTATTGAACCACCGTCAATTTCTCTCCTTTGCCACCTTTCTCTCATTGGTTTGGCCTGTAATAGTCCTCTTGCCTTTGTCCATAGATAGAAATTTTGTTAGGGGGGACACCTTCAATATAACTGAAGGTCAACAGAAACTCCATCGTTCTGTGGATAAAAAATCATGCTGGGAGCAATAGCTCAAACAGAAAGTTTGACCGTTCTTCAGCATTCTGTTCTGCAGTATTGTCCTAACATAGTAATATCTCTGGGGGCTCTCAATGATGAAAATTTGCCATCAAAGTGTTCACTACCGTGGAGAATTCTAACAACATGCTAGCAAGATACAAGATACGCATGCATGGGACTGGTCTAAGACTATAATGCCGACGTGTTTCGCTGGAGAAATATTATGCAAAAATTATAACACGATAAATATTCATGTCAATCAAGTTTCGGTGTTAAGAGTTAACGTGGAATTCATTTAAAGTAGATCAGAAACCATCTTGTGGTTATATCCTCCATAACCATGAGACATGAAATTGCAGTTTTAACCGAATCATGATATAGAAACATACTACAGTTCGAGCATGTAAAACATTGTTAGCAACAAATATGAAAGCAACAGATATGAAAATATCAAGTAAGAATACGAATTCTCTTTTCTTAATAGCTTTTGTTCATTTGTCAGATTATTTAGGTAGAATCCTCTTGAGAATAAAATGTTTCTTCTCTCTTTTCCATCTGGTCGTCTCTGTTTTTACATATAACCACAGGTGATTTTTTTCACAATCATCTTCCATTTCCATATATTTTACTCTTATTTTTCACAAGCTTCTCTTGGGGGTGATCGGTTTCTAGTTCGGTCCGGTCCCGCCGAGACACTAGGAATTGGATTGGATGGTCATGAGACCGGACTGGAATGGACCGATTGGTCAAGGCCCTAGGTACTCCAATATAATCGGTGGATTATTAATAAGGGCAAGCAACAGGGATTTTAATTCTAATATATAAATTAAAGTTAGATTTACATTTAGGAAATAAAAAATAACCGGTGGATTATTAGGTGTTTATTTAATAATTGAAAAATAAATAAAAAAAACCACTCCAGTTTGGGCCGTCTGGTTCTCCCTTGAAATCGAGAACCAGACCAGAAATCACCAGTTTCAATTTTATGGAACGAAACCGAACTAGGTGGTTCGGTCCGGTCCAAGCAATCCTTATTGCTCACCCTTAAGCTTTTCACTAATCTTTTTTGTCATCACTTAATATTTATCTCTATATTTTGGCAAGAACCTATGGATATCTTATTATTTAAGATTAATACCACGGAAAACCTCAAACTACACTTGTGATAAATTTATTCCAAACTAATTTTTTGACCATTAAAAATCTCAAACTGATACACATGTGACAAATTTGCCCCCCGTTTGTTTTTGTTACCATTAAGAATCCCAAATTGATATGCTTGTGACAAACGGAGTGTAAAAACCTCAAACTGGTATAACCGTCAACTATTACGTGTCATTTAACTAGGCAATTTGCCATTAAAATTTAATAGAAACTAACAAAAAGGTAAATTTGTCGCAGATGTATCAGTTTGGAATTTTTGGTACTTAAAAATTTAATTTGAAATAAATTTGTCATGGTGTATATTAGTTTGGGGTTCTTTGTGGTATTAACCCTGTTATTTATGCCGATGTATCGCAAAAACAAATGTTGGATGTATTGCGAAAATAGACATTATTCAGTTTGTATTTTTTTAAAAAATCAATATTCTTCTTTCCTCAAGAGTCCCCATCTAGAATTCCCTCAATTTATTTTCAAAATAACAATATTCACATATATCTTTCTTTTCCATGTGAGAATTTCACTGCCAACGGTAGGTTATTTATGTATTTTGCATTTGTTGATGCTTAAAGTCAATTATTTTCCCAACTTTGTCAAATTTATTTTGGTTGTGTCGTGATTATCAATTGGGTTTTTCTTTTACTTACGTTACTATCTTTAAAATGTTATATAAACGTTCATGTTTTGATGAAATTTTGGCGGCCCCATTCTTTTACATCTTTATGAGAAAAATTGATATTATGTTAAGAGTATGAGATATTGTTTAGGAGTTACGCTAGATCCAATAAGATATATCCTAAAGCATGGAACAAACTATATTTTGATTTATTGCTGCTGTAAAAAACATGCTTTGAATTTTTTGAAAACATCGTCTCCATGCCAATAGATGATTAAAAATACTTTTCGTGTATTGATTAAAAATTATGGATCAGTATTTTCTCCATCGCAATATAAAGTTCATTAGCATTGCTTTATTTTTCCTTTTAATGAGTCCAAAGGCATACCGTATCTTATATTTTTGGGATATATTCACTGGAATTTCTATAACTTGTCATGAAAGTGCAATTGAGCCCAAAAACTTTCAAAAAATGCAATTGAGTCATAAAACTTGTCAAATTGGTGCAATCGAGTATTTCCATTAACGCCATCCAATTTAACTAATGAAAAATATTGACGTGGCTTTTTTTACTGCTTTCTCTCTCCTACGTGGCATTAGAGCCGTCAATATGGGTCCATGACCCATTTTTTATTCATATTTTGTATAAAATTGGTTGTCTATGGGTTTTAAATTTTCAACAGACTAAATGAAAATGGGTCCAAAAAGTTAAAGTTGAATCAGATCGATCAAAAATGGGGCACACATTAAACCCATTTTGTGATCCTTATCTAAAAAATTCTGAATTACTCAAATTATTTTTAACCCATGAGAAATGGGTTTGCTTCCACAAGTTGTAATTGGACCTCAGAAGCTCAAATTGATTAGATTATATATTTTTTTAAATTTTTTATTTTTAAATTTAAACTTTTATAAGTAAGAGAAAGAAAGAAAAATTAATTTTTTTGGGTCAAAAAAGAAAAATAAAATTTTAAAAAAATACAAAAACTATTTGAGAGGTGGAATCTTGCTGTTAGCCGCTTCTCACTGCCCGTCGCCAAAGAAAAATGAAATAAAAAAGAAAAATATTTTTTAATAATAAAAAATAATGTTTTTGAATAAAATTTTTTAAAAAATAAAAATATAAAATTGAAAAAATAATAACAATTGAAAAAATTCACTAGATTTGTATTGCATAAAAATATTTTAGTAACATTAATTTTCTCAACAAATTATGAGAAATAAATATTCCATGATTTGGTCATATATGGAAGTGTTTAAGTAGTACGGGGTAGATTTATATTGTATGACAATGGGTCTAAACGAGTTATATGAGTCAATATGGGTTATAGATTATATTCGACCTGAACGAAACCCGACTCGACACACCCGTTTAACACCTCTATGTGCCGCTGACACGACTAAAACAAGAAAGATAAGTTCAAAACAATTTTGTTTTGGTCCAAATTTGATCTTTAATATAAATATTAATTAAATCAATTTACAAAAAAAAAAAAGAATGCAGAACCAGCAAGGCCCTATTGGGCCCTTGCCGCCGTCGCCGCCCCTACGAATGTTGAAAGGGTCGATGATGGTGCAATGAGTGTTGGTTGGGGTCGTTAGGCTCCTGCTAGTGGCTGATGAGCCTGGCCAATTGCTAGTGATGGCCGACAAGCCCTTGTCCAAAGCGAGCTGAGGGCAATCCTGACGGGGTGGCTCCAATCCCACCCCCACCAGTAGTGGCCCTCGGCTTGATCTGGGCTAGGGCCTAGTCCTCACCATTGGTCAGTGACGGTAACTGGCCCCCACCAACCATTTCCCCACCATTGTTGAACCTTCCTAACGGTGGTGGGCGGCGGCAGCGATGATGGAAGCCCTTGCAGCTGGTTCTAGTTTTTCCCTTATTACCTTTTCTTTAACTTTAGCTCATTTTTTAAATTAACTTAAAGAAAAAATTATATTAAAAGTATATTCGAACCAAAATGAAGCCATTTTCGTCACATCGTCATCATGCGGGAGAGAGAAAATATTGGAAAAATAACATCAGCATTTTTGTTAGTTAAATTGGACGGAGTTAGATTATACCAATTTGAAAGTTTTAGAGCTTGATTGCACTTTTTACAATTTTTAGGACTTAATTATAATTTCGTGATAAGTTTTAAGGCTTCCACTGAATATATCCCTATATATTTTTATAGAGGTAACACATATAATAAAAATTAACAACGTAAAATGATAAGGCTAACTCTAACCATGCATTTAATAATTAGCGTGGCCACTAATTATGTTTTTAGTAATAACTATCCATGAAATATGAACAATCATGTAGTATGTCCCTTTTAAAGTATATACTGAACTTTTGTAATGATGGGTCCTTTTTGTTTATTTTATAACAATTATTTCATTGATTTGTTGATTTTGATTTATCAATAAAAGATGAGCTATAATTTTACAATTATGAATGTGTCTATTGACCCTGTGATGTCGTTTATTAAATAGAGGGTGACTTGTCATTTAACTTTTCCAATAACATAACATCGTATACTATGAGAAAATTTTAAATAAGGGCCTGAAGGGTAATTTGTTTCAAATAAAGATATGTGTGACCATGATAGTTTCAAATAAGGGCCTTACCTCGCCGGCTAAATATTTCGGTCAGTCAAGAGCATTTTCGTTCGACGATAATTATAATTCTAAACTATCTTTTTGTTTTTTTGTTTTTAAATTTTTTTCTTTCCTTTGTCCTCATTTCTTTTTTTTTTTGGTAGCAAGGACTAGCCAACCATAACACCTCATATATTACACATTTTCAGCTCCATATTATACATCAATATCATCGTTACAAAGTTTAACAATAACAAACAACCTAGGGCGACTACATCCATCAACAATCACCGATTCACCATCAACAGTTCTTGCCAACTGGGTACTCCACCACCTGGATATCAAATCTTGCGGTATCCCTGCCATGTTTATATTCTATGGTCTGAAAAATAAGGGCAATCACCTATGAGAACAAATCTCAGCAAGCTAACCTCTAAATCCCTTCTCAAAATACCACACAAACCCTCAGACCCAACTCCACGCCTCATCCAGGCATTCAAATCACAGAATCAAAATTCTCAAATATTATTTTGAATACGAACACGGGCACCAAATATTTGGAATAGTAATATAAATATTGCTCGAGCCCTATTTTGCATAAAATGCTCCAAAAACCCATTTTTCGGTACTCGATCTACACGGGACCCACAAAACATGTCATTTTCAAACCAAAATTTAATTGGATAGCACGTGAACAATGTTCGTGGGTCGTGAACAGTAAAATTGGGCACTATTTGGCCCGTTTTCGCATAAAATGGCCCAAAAATGCATTTTTCGGTACCCGAACCTCGCGGGACCCACACCAACCACCTCAAACAGCCTTATTCAAACACGGACAGCATCCTTTCACCAATCCACAGCATATTCACAGCCCACAGAATATAATTTGCACAAATACGCCAATTCCGGCTATTTTTCCTAAACCGATTTACCTCGAATCGGACCCTAGAGCTAATCCATGGCAAGTCTAACATCATGAGCGAAGTCTAGAGGTTTAACTTACCTAAACGAAGTCAAAACAGGGCTGAGGATGCGGCGATGACCGGCGGTAACGACGACAATGGCGGATTCCGGCGGATTAAGTTCGAACCCGGGCTGTTCAAGGGCTGAATGAGTTGGTTCACAAGCTGGAAATCAATGTTTTCACATGGAAATGAGCTCTAGGGGTCGCTGGGGTCAACATATATTAATATGAACCCTATATGAAATTCGGGTAACAAAAGACTGGTTCGTCGACTGAAATGTCAAAGCATATTTGAAAGGTCAAACGACCTCCGATCGAGGTGATTCAAGTTGGGTTAGAACCACAAGAGATAGAAATACAACATACCCGAAAATCACGACGATCCAACGGTCGGATTTTCGTCGGCGGCCAGTTGAAGTTGGCAGCAGAAAACTGGGATTCAGCCTGTGCAGGGTCCGGTGTTGGCTCTGTTTGAGGGGGTTCCAGGGCTCATCTTGAGCTGATTTTTGGTGGAGAACTTCTAGAGAGATAGGTGAAGATGAGGTTAAAAGGGCGTCTCAAACTGACGACGTTTGGGCGGCGAAACGGGCGGTGAACATCGGAGCTCCGGTGGACCAAACCGAGAGAAAATGAGAAAGAGATTAGAGAGAGGATGAGCCACGAAATTTTTGAGATAGAGAGAGAATGTTGGCTGGCCAAATGAAGAGAGAGAGAGAGAGGAGAGAGAGAAAATATCTTCTAATTATTGAAAAATACTATTCACGAGTTGACCGGCACTATTCACGGGTTGACCGGTCAAAAGTTTGACTGATGGTGACCGATGATCGATTGACGCGATTGAAGTGATTGATTTGATATTTGAC
The DNA here is from genome assembly GCA_019149425.1 of Psidium friedrichsthalianum. NCBI lineage: Eukaryota > Viridiplantae > Streptophyta > Magnoliopsida > Myrtales > Myrtaceae > Psidium > Psidium friedrichsthalianum. Next base: position 27,307 of record JAGVVM010003892.1, read on the forward strand.
GAGACATTTCTCGAGATTAACAAATTATGATAAGGAACTCAAACTGCAAAATTAGGGTTAACTAAACGGAATTAGTAATAGATCGCACTAAATTGAAATTCAGTAATGTCCCTAAAAATATATACTAACATGTAATATGGGTCTTAAAGTTTATTTTATAACGGTCATTTCAATTTATGCATTTTGATTTATCAATCTGGATGAGCAATTTTACAATTTGAATGTGTCTATTGACCCTGTGATGTCGTTTATTAATCAAATAGAGGGTGACTTGTCATTTAACTTTTCCAATAACATAACATCGTATACTATGAGAAAATTTTAAATAAGGGCCTGAAGGGTAATTTGTTTCAAATAAAGATATGTGTGACCATGATAGTTTCAAATAAGGGCCTTACCTCGCCGGCTAAATATTTCGGTCAGTCAAGAGCATTTTCGTTCAACGATAATTATAATTCTAAACTATCTTTTTGTTTTTTTGTTTTTAAATTTTTTTCTTTCCTTTGTCCTCATTTCTTTTTTTTTTTTGGTTGCGGTTGGCGAGGTCCTAGCAACCCTTGCTAGCAACTGAGCGAGGGTTCTACAACTCTCGCTAGCTTTGGGGAAGGGTTGCCTCACCTAAGCCCTCGCCAAATTGGACGAGACTAGCCCTCACCTATGGCCAACAAAGATGACCCTTGCCCAACTCTCCACTTTAAACTTTTGTTTGAAATAAGATTAATTTAAAGCTCTTATTTGAGAAAAGATGACCCTTCATATTCTCAAGTGGAATTTTGTGTATACCAATAAAGTATGCACTATCATGTCATAAAGACCTTTTCAAGTTATAGTTTCTTTCTTAAAAGTATTTGTGCAAATGGGAAATTTATCGTTGATGATGAATCTACTTATTGATCCTGTGATATTTTTTCTTTATCAAATAGAGGGAGGCGTATTGATGAAGATAATTAGATGAGATTCCTTCCCCTGAGGACATGCAAAAGTTTAGGGATGAACCTGTCCGACAGAGCATAGTTTAGGATTTTCCTTGAGCTTTTGCCTATTCTAAACTCATATGTTATAGAATGATCGTTAATATTACAATTCATTCTTGTTTATGCTACATAATATTTAACATGAACGATGATTATTTAAACTATGTAATTACATCTATTTTATTAATAATGTGGTAGAACTACAACATTATTCTTGTAACGGTAGTATTGCCTCAGTGCGTCAATTAAACATACTTTAGTGCATGCAAATTGCAAATATTTTTCCTCCACCTTGCACGCATAATTATTTATCTCGTACACAGCTGCCGATAGCATATTTAACATAAACCATGTAGTCAGTCAGTCATAACGCGAAGATCTCCTTCCTCCGAGGATTCCCACATCTCAACCGTGTCTCCGTTTCTTGCTGTAAAAACACAGGACAGCCATGAACATGAATTAGAGAGAGAGAGAGAGAGAGAGAGATATGAAAGGAGAAGCGTAAACCAAGGGGCCAAGGGGGAACTATGTCAGGCGCAGAGAACTTGACGGGGCTTGTACGGCGGGGGAACAAGGATCATCTTTAGGCAGTAGGCCTCGCATAAAATGGCGATGGGCGACAACCAAATAAGACGGTAGAAGAAGAGTCATCATCTTCTTCCACACACAAAAACGTTAGGAAAGAAGGGGCTGAGAGAGATGGGAAGAGCAACAATTCTGCTTCTATGCCTCTTGGCTGGGGCCATGGCGGTCCATGGTGAAGACCCCTACTTCTTCTTCACCTGGAATGTCACCTACGGCACCATCTCTCCGCTAGGAGTCCCTCAGCAAGGCATCCTCATCAACGGCCAATTCCCTGGCCCCAACATCAACTCCACCAGCAACAACAACATTGTCATCAACGTCTTCAACAATATCGACGAGCCCCTTCTCTTCTCCTGGTAACGAGGAAATCATTAGCCTGCTCATGTTTTTTTCCCCTGTTTTTCGTTGTTCTGAGATTGGTCTAAACTACGTTGCTGTTGTTGTCAGGAATGGAATCCAGCATAGGAAGAACTCTTGGCAAGATGGAGTTCTAGGAACCAACTGCCCGATTCTGCCAGGAACGAACTATACCTACCACTTCCAGGTCAAGGATCAGATCGGTAGCTACTTCTACTACCCCAGCACGGCAGTGCACCGTGCGGCTGGTGGCTTTGGCGGCCTCCGCGTGAACAGCCGTTTGCTCATCCCTGTCCCTTATGCCGATCCTGAGGATGATTACACTGTCCTCATTGGTGACTGGTACTCCAAGAGCCACACTGCTCTCAGGAAGTTCTTGGACACCGGCCGCCCTCTTGCCAGGCCTGACGGCGTCCTCATCAATGGCCAAACGGGCAAGGGCAAGGTTGTCAAGCCCCTGTTCACCATGAAGCCCGGCAAGACCTACAAGTACCGGATCTGCAACGTTGGTCTCAAGAATTCCCTCAACTTCAGAATCCAGGACCACCCAATAAAGCTCATCGAGATGGAAGGATCACACACAGTCCAGAACACCTATGACTCCCTTGATGTCCATGTTGGCCAATGCTTCTCTGTGCTTGTCACTGCTGACAAGGTTCCCCGGGACTACTACATGGTGGCCTCGACCCGGTTCACAAAGAGCGTAGTCACGGCCACAGGGATCATCCGCTATACCAATGGCAACGGCACCCCAGCCTCTGCTGTCCTCCCCAAGGCCCCCGAGGGCTGGGCCTGGTCTCTCAACCAGTTCCGTTCCTTCCGGTGGAACCTGACTGCCAGCGCTGCCCGGCCCAACCCCCAGGGATCCTACCACTACGGCCAGATCAACATCACCCGCACCATCAAGCTCGTCAGCTCGACCAGCAGCGTCGGTGGCAAGCTCCGCTACGCCATCAATGGCGTCTCCCACGTCAACCCCCCAACCCCGCTCAAGCTCGCTGAGTACTTCAGTGTTGCTGACAAGGTCTTCAAGTACGACACCATCCCCGATGAGCCCTTGCTCAAGAAGGCTTCACTGGTTACTCTCGCCCCCAACGTGATGAATGTCACCTTCAGGACCTTCGTTGAGATCATCCTGGAGAACCACGAGAAGAGCATCCAGTCCTGGCACCTCGACGGCTACTCCTTCTTCGCCGTTGCGTAAGTCCCATAACACCAAAAAAACATTCCCAGGATATATTGAATCTCTCCAGGTGACGTCCTAGATTTTTCCTAGACATGTCCTAGAACTAATTAACCGAGGATGTTTGATGTGTGCCAGGATCGAGCCAGGGAGGTGGACTCCGGAGAAGAGGAAGAACTACAACCTCCTTGACGCTGTGAGCAGGCACACTATCCAGGTTTTCCCCAAATCCTGGGCCGCGATCATGTTGACCTTCGACAATGCTGGGATGTGGAACCTGAGGTCCGAGCTGGCTGAGAGGCGTTACCTGGGGCAAGAGCTCTACATTAGTGTCCTCTCACCCGCGCGGTCTCTGAGGGACGAATACAACATCCCCGACAACTTCCAGCTCTGTGGTGCCGTTGCAGGTCTGCCCAAGCCCAGCCCTTACACCATCTAAAGAGTTGTTGTCTGATGTCATTACTGTAGATCCCATGAATTGTTGTTGTTGTCTTGTTAATTCTTTGGGGCAGTGAGAAATTCTTGAGGGCTGTACGTCTCCCTTTTTGTGGAAAAATAACAGTTTTTGACTATTCTCTAATGTCAACTGTGGGATTGTTCTATCTTTTTTGTGTCATTCCTCATTTAGCGCACGTTCCTGTTGCATGTGGAAAATACGAAATGCTGCTTTCCACCATAAATGGATTGTATTACCTGCCTGATCAACGGCTACTAATCAACTACCAACCCACCGGCACAGTGCAGATATGTAGTAAGAACATTAAGAATTCAGACTCCAAGGATAGTGATGTCCCAAGTTTAATGGATTTGCTGAATTTGGATGGTAGATTAATCGCGGTAAACCCATTGCCGGGCGAATTTTCAGGGTAGGAAGTGAGCACTTTGCCTCGTCTCGAAACAGAAAGTCAGCAGGTTGTGTCAAAGCAGGTAGATGTTTCACGGCTAGCCTAAGTGTTTTAGGAAGTACCCCAAGAAATTTTGCTTCTTGGAGAGCTGCATCAGGGCTATCCTATCACTTGAAGCAGAATCTGATTCATACATGGAAAATCAAAAAAGAAGCTTCAACGTTTCAAATGTGTAGCAGAACACCGAATGGTCGATTGTGCTGCCCCTTGGTTCCACAAGCCATGCTAAGCATTTTGTTCTCTTAGCCAGGTTGGTCTATTTCTACAAGAAGGATATGCTGTATTCCCCCATCCTACCCAGATTTGTTCTTTGGTGCTCCACTCAGCAAATCACCATACCGATTGTAAATTTTGATAAGGATATGTTTTCTGCAGACAAGGTTGCGCAGGTATACAAAGGATAAAGTGGAAATAATAAAGGAGATCATGAATTCCACCATGGCTATGTCGTACATATCTAAACGCTTGTAGTATTCAGAGGACTTTCTTCATCTGCACCCAGGATAACACACTTGGGAAACCATGTTGAGTATTGTTCCGTTCCTTGATGTCGGTGAACTTGTTCAATAGCCGAAATATTTGGAAATGGCAACCATCCCCATTTTCCCCTGAGCTTGAGCCCAAAAGGTCACGTGGTGGGAAGCTTGAGCCCAGAAGGGATGGTAAGTTACCCGGGTGCTGGTTTCTTTGTATAGTTTTGTCGGCCATTCTTGAAGTCATCTAGTGGATTGAAATTGTGGACAGACCTTTCTTTCTTTCGAAATATTGATGAATGTGTACAGTTTGTTCAGAAGGTGAAAACACATGGACTGATGAGAAAAACTAGAGGTGAATCTGCAGCTCAGTGTTAGCTCAGGGTTTTTCAATCACCTTCAGCTTTTTGGATTAATAGTCTTCTTGAAGATTGAACTCTGGTTGTAGTTAAACACCATCTCAGCAGAATCTGGCAATTCCTTATCTTGATGTCACCAGCAGCAATAGAGCTGTACAAGATAGAGGAATCTTGATTATGCTTGCTTTTTGGAAACAGTGATGCGTCTACATATTTACATGACCAAAATCAAAATCCTCTCAAATGTGTTCAGTATGCCTCCACAACCTTCGGTTCTCTAATTTCTTCTGATGGACAGACCCATCCATCAGCAAGACTCACGAGAGCTATTCAAACTGACACAGAGCAAGGGGGAGGAAAATAGGAAATCCCCTGGGCTGCATATGACTTCAGACGTGGCAATGAGAAGTGCGATAGAAGTTTGAGAATGTATAAAGCATGCTCAAGTAACCTTAATTTCTCCTGTCTTCTAGAATTGATCATTTAATAATAGTTGCTTGCGCATTTCGTGTGATGCTTCTTTTAGAGAGTCAAACCATCGAAAAATTCATGCTCAAATCCAAGGCTTTGGAGTCCGAGTCCCAAAAGAGCGGTAAAATAAAGATTCCAAAACTTCTCTTGGAGGAGACACAACATGCCTGTCAAAAGTTAGAGAGAAGGGATTATGAGTGCGAGACATGAAACAAATCTCTGGGCAAACTACCATACCTGTATTTTGTGTATTTCCCTCTGCTGCAACCAATTTCAAGCCCATGTCAGCATTATTATGATCAGCATTGTCTTTGAATAGAGCACGTAGGTGTTTCATTCTGAGCATGTCACGTTGTCTTCCTGCTGCTGATTTTCCAAACGAGCCAGCCCCTTTGGTATCTCCTCTAGTCCATCCGAGTGGCAAGTTATAATTGTCAGGTTCCAAGTTGGAGTTTGATGTGCTGATCCCAAGTTCTTTTTCTTGATCAAAGGAATCATGAAGAGATCCAACTGGAGAAAAGCAATATTCTCTATGTTCTTGATGTGAGGAAGCCTCAAAACTGTGGGCTTCACTCTTTACACCATCCATGGGGTGCAATTGAGCAACTCTTCCGTTACTACTGTTCTGGTCTAGTCTACCGCACACAGCATCATGTGGACGGCGATAATCGATACTGTCATTGTCCAGTGTCATCAAGGCATCAATGCTTCGTTGTGTACATATCATAGATTCATTTGTCAAGGATGGAAAACTGCAACGAGATTCGGAGTTTGCATCCATAAAACCAGTTGAATGGGTAATGAGTTTATCAATTTCCGCTTCAGATGTTGAGCTTGCAGAGTAGCTTTTCTGACTTTCTTCCTCATATTCACAAATGTCTTTGTGGCCTTTCGATGGAGAATCCTCCTCATCTGATCTTTGAAGGCACGATACACCTGCATTACTCTGTCCATTGCGCCTGAACTTCGGGGGAAGAGGAACAGCTGGAACCCGTTTACTCTTATAACCACCAGCAGCACTTATTGCATTCTGCGAATTTAGCCCACCAGCGACCTCTAGAATTTCTGTGGAATAGAATTTGCTGTCAATTCTAGGAAGAACCATTTCGTGATCTAGCTGTGCCTTTCCATCAGTCGTCAGCGGGAAGCTTCTCTCCTCTGAGAGGACTACCACTTTGACATCGCATTCAGTCATGTCGTGACTGTATTCTGTCTCAGTATCTGCATTGCACATGGTATCCAAGTCGAACAGGCAACTGGCTCTGGAAATACTGCAATCAGACTTGTAATCCAAGTGACTCTTCATGGGGAAATTCACAGACCCCGCACGTTGAGATGGAGCCCTTCTCCTTCTTGTTTGGCCAAAGTGCTTCCCCTCAGAAATTTGGTGCTCAGTCCCTGATTTTCCTCGGCTGCATATTGTTGGCCTCATAAATCGTGGTAGTTTAGATAGAGGTGCTGCTCTCACATCCTTGGCTTTTTGCTTGGTGGTGCCAAAATCAAACTCAGGCTCTTCAGCAGTTGAGTGGTCATTTTCATAGGAAGGTGATCTCCCTGTTAGATTTTCTAGCTTTCTGTTTAACTCTTTAATCTCTCTGCTTACTCTTTGACGCTCATCTTCAACCTTTACCATAGTTTCCTGCAGGGTTTGCATTGCAGCTTCTTTACGCGCGCTTTCCTGATTTGCGGCAGTTAACATCGGTGGTTAGATAAAGAGAGGTTTTCGAAGTTTGAGAGATATTATAGCCACAGAAGCACTACGGATAATGAAAGAGGAAAAACAGTTGCATCTAACTTAGAATCAAATGATAAGGCAAAAATTGAATGGTTCTCTCCACGTGTTGAACTGGTGATTGTCTGCTCATGGTGCCAAGCGGGTAAATCATACTGGATGCTTATATGTTGTCGATTCGCCAGAATACCTAGTTACTATATTAGGCAATACCTCTTCCTTCTTTTGTTTAATTTCAGACTGCTAGAGCTCCAATGTTGGAAACATGCCTGCATTACTTTTCCCTTTTTCTACATGCAAGATCTCCATTTGAAGCACATCCTGATCATCTGCTAAGTATACTCTAATTCTTGTTTTTGTATTATCCTACATCTTTTATGACAGACACCAAGGGAAGCGAGCACTTCCCAACAATTGACTGTCTTTTTTCCTCCTTTTAACTTAAAAACTTCCAGAATGAAAAGAGTCGGGGTTGTCTTTACTTACTATAGAGTCTTCAGTTCCCAGGTGGATGCTTCTCACTCTTGCTGCGAAACCTAGTGTACATATTGTCTCACAGAGATCTTCCTCCTTTGGGCTCACATGCACCAGCATCAGTGTTTTGGAATCCTCCCCTAAATGCCGAGAGACACAGGTATCTTATGATGCAGCAATATCCAAATCAAGACAGCAAGAGAAAAGCTATGTTATCAAGCGGCAGTTCAAGAAAGATGAGTGTACAGCCCAAAATCTTCACGGTCACCTCGAAAGAATGTATACCTTGCACTACATCAGATAGCTATGCTCGGAGTTGCACACTCATACACGATTCCGAGTAATTTAACTTCGAAGCAGGTATTTCTTCCCTTTCTCTTTTAAGCTCTATGGATGTACATTTTCAGTTACAGCATCAATGTCTAACTGAGTAAACTAGATTCAAAGAGAGTGATATGTTACCTAGTGAATCTTTTAGAACTTGCGTCAGCTTGCTATTCCTGTCAAAAATACAAAGTTCTGAATCAGGACTGACCGGCTTTGATTGTAAGAAAGCCCACTGGATAGTCGGCTTCCATGGAGAGATGGATAACATGATTACTCTCTTGGGTAATGCACGTAACATAATTCCTGTTGTTGGCATTCTTACAACTGATTGGAGGGGAAAAAAACTTTCCCATTTGTTATATGTATGTGATATGATGACTTGGAAAGCTGCACTTGCTGCATTATATAATACCTCAGAAGTCTGGGATTCTGGAATGAATTTCTTAGCCTTAGTTTTTCCGAGAAACTAGTAGCAACAATTGTGGAGACAGAGCACTCAATAGCACACAAAGATAGCAGGTGTGAAATACAAATGAAATACAAATGTGTGAGCTCCCTGTAAGTTCTCATTTACCTGAAAGGTATGTGAGGCTTTTTCCTCTGGAGGGCATTGATGACATCTCCAAGAGCAGAAAGCGACAAGTTAATTGCTTTTCCCTCTTCAAGTCTCTTGCCCAATGCCTTTGTTTTCAGAACACGCTCACTACCTCCAAGATCGACCAACCAAATTTTATTTGATTCACGTCGCCTCTCAGGTGCGTTGTAGCATGTGATTTTTATGCGAATCATACTGCAGACAATTGTGTTAAACAATCTTAAAGCATTTCAAATACTAATATTTTTCTAGTTTCAATTCTAGACGGGAAGATTGTACGTTGTGAAGAATTCCTAGACCTTGGAACTGTGAGAATAAGTGGGAACTTGATTGAACAGAGGTCGCAACCTCTGATTACGGGTACTTGTGCTAGCTAGCTAATGTTTAGTCCGAGAAATTTGCTGTTTAAGTATGCAAAAGTCTAGACAGAGGAAGTTATTTACCAGTGTGATCTGCTTGAAGTTAAATTAGAATTTGTAGAAGCAGTTGACCTGAATCGGCTACCCAGTTTATACAACCTTAGGGCTTGGTTGTAGTCGCTCACTGGTATTGCCACAAGGTTTTCAACCTCAATTCCACCCCTGGCATCCATTTGGACTGAAAGGCTGTTCATTAATACCATTGCCTATGTTAGAACAAATTTGCAGATCAATAAGGGAAATTGGAAAGCAGAGTTTTTTCGGTGGACAAGATACTATTTAGAACACACAGGTCTCTGAAGATGAACAGGTAAGTACTCACCATGGCGGCCTCAGATCTGTTGGTTGTTTGGCTGAGGGACAAGCAAATCTTTGAGATTGCCCAGATAAATCTCAAGCATACTGAAAGTGAAGAGGTATGTGCAATTGCTCTCCAAAGCATGCTTAAACAGTGCTTCAATACTACGAGGCACTATTCCCGGAAAAACTGGAGTACCTTCCTAAATCACAATGACAGCACAGATTCAGTCAAGAAGAGTGAGTAAATGTTATTTATGACTTCAGTAATTATACAGGAGTACAAGTAGGAATAATTTTGGCAGTCATAAAAATCCTAAATGCAGTTATCAGAAGTTTTATGAATCTAGTTTGAGGTATGTCCTATCTTTCATAGTCACTTAAAATGATCTTAAGCTTCAAAACGGCCTGGTGTACATGCAAACTAATGAATGCGTAGTCTCATGGGTTTAATGCTTATCAGGAATATAGTTTTTCTAATCATGTAATAACCTTGTGATATGCTACCCACCATCGTAAAAGTTTTCCCTGTGCCCGTCTGACCATACGCGAAGATGCAGGCATTATACCCATCCAATGCAGATTTGATCAAAGGCTCAACTTCGCTAAAGACTTCACCTGTAAAATTTCATCTGTCATACTTTTGACCAGACCATACCCCAATTTCTGCACTGAAAAATTTAGAAGAGATAATGGAATCACAGAAACTAGAGTTGACTTGTAGCACCTTGTGATGAACTCTGGCGGAAAACCTTGTCAAAACTGTAGCTTTTGTTATTGCCGCTTGCAACTTTTAGGAAAACATTGCTCGAATCTGTGGCCACGACTGGCCTAGCGCACCCAATATTCTCAGTGGCATTCATTGGTCTGACCCGGCAAAATACACGAATATTTCCTGCAGTAGCAATATAGAGAGATTTTGGGTTTGCAGCAAATAGGTAAATTTTATGTCTATGCACATGTAACAAAAAGCATACTTCTTTCTGTTTACTGACCTTTCATGTCCAGGTACTCATTGAGAACCTGCCTTCTTTGAACATTCAACCGTTTGATACAATCATGCAGCTCAGCGAGTTCATCTGCAGGCACAAGGAACGTGCTTCAACCCGATCAACTCTGTGCAGGAAATAGCAGTTAGCGGGCTTGTCCTCCCATTTAAATGTAAGATGTACCTTCGATTTTCTGAATGACCATGCTCAAGTCCGTGTCACTGGTGTTATTCTCCTTCTCTATGTCAGATATTTTCGGTCCGATCCTGTCAGATGGACGAGGGGATGGTAGAGTTCTCATGATGCCACATACTGATCTGATCCAAGTAGAAGTCAAATGCGACTTCAACCCGAGTAGGGAATGAATCGTCTCGGCAAGCTTATGGGTAGAGTTCTTCCTCTCCATCAATGTCATCTTCAGTGGCTTGTAGAATGTTAATCTTTCCTTCCCCCTGTTCGAATGCTCATCATAAGTCATGCCAATAGCTGAAGGCTTGAAAAAAGTTTGCTTCAAAAACAATGCAAAAAGTCACGAAAATGCTTAATCAAACGAAAAGTAGTAGTTCTCAGAAAATCCAGAGGACCACCAAACTCCTTGATACATCATTTGCAGTAATTATCCCAGAATGCACTCTCAAACTTCTCGCTGCTATTTCAGAAGAAACAAATTATTGTGTAATGAGCACTTACAGTGAAACGGGTGTCTTCACCTTGGCTGGAGATCAAGCAAAAACCTCCTTCATGCTATTACTCATTGCAAGGTCTCTCAGACACGGTCATTCGAGACCATGGAAAGGTCAATGTCTACAGACGACACTCAAAGCAAGCCCCAACAGGCAAAATCTATTCTTTCTGGAATCTAGGAACTATGAATGTGTATATATACAAGTCCCTTGTGGGCAATACAATATAACCATGAAATGAGTGCTGGGAGGGAAAAAAAAAAAATTAGAAAGCAGGGAGTTGAAAAAGGTAATGCAAGAGATTCTGCACATTCTGAAGGAAGAATTCATGTCTCCCGTCAACATTGCTAAAAAGCCATTTTTGACAAACAATCATATACTCAGGAGGAGATCATAGAAAGGCCCTGCCACCAACTTTTCTCCATTGAATTATTTAAGGATTTCTCTGGGACCCCATGTGAAAGCATGAAGTACAAGTACAAGAACAACAATTGTATCTTAAGTACAGATAGCCATCGTTTGGTTTGTGGCTTCTTGACAAGATTCCTTCAGCTACATGATATAGAACAAGAGAGAGAAGGGTCCAAAAATAAGAAATGGGTTTCAGTTTTCAGAATGAAGCGTTGTAAATCTGGCAATTTTTACCATACAGTGCTCAGTGAGATGAAGTGTGAAATTTAGTTGCAGAGCAGAAGAATTATTGCTACATAAAAGGAAAAATCACTCAAGGTTGCCAGAGCGGTTGGTTCCGGTGGAGGGGGTCTTTCAGCTGAACAATCGATACACACGGGAGCCGCGAGATGTTCCATGGTTTTCAAGATAGTCGGATCATTGCGCCCGTGCTTAAGGATAATAAAAAGAAAGGAGAGAGTCTGACGATTATGAAAGTTAGCATCTATATAATCCTCTTTAGTCACTCCTAACGACAGAAAACGAAAGCCCCAAAAGTTTAAAATGAAATTAGAGTGAAAGTTTCCCAGCCACCTTTAAAGACTTGATCGTGGAGCTCACCAACCATGGAGCTTTTCAATCCTTTTCTGCCACACCTGCAAAAAAATTTAATTTTTTTGGTAATTTTCGGTATAATAATATTTTTTTTCTTGGTCCAAGGTAACGATCATGGGCGGAGTCATGTTATGTGTGCGAACTACGTCAAACATAGACCAATGGATGGGCCAAGAAAATCCCTCTCTATCTCACGATGCTAACCCCGAAGAACGAGGACCAAACGACTGCCGATCGCATGCATATATTACAAAGCAACTCCATTTTCCTCTTTCTTTCCTGGGTTTATGTGTCTTCTTCGATTTCGTACTATGAATTGGCAATCGGGACTCGATCTTCTCGAGGAAGGAGCACCATTTCCGGTCATCTTTCTTGCGGTCTATTGGGGAGTTCTCAATAAGGATGAACTCATCGAACTAAGAACCCGGATCGTCTCCTGCGACCCGCTCCAAAAATTGAACCGAAAGAATCAAAAAGAAAAAAGATGATGCAAGCAGAATCTGCTTATTTGAGATATTCTGTGAGCAAAGAAATGCAGGTTAGATCTTAGTGTTCGAGACGTTTGTTGATTTGAACGATTTGATTTTCAAGAGAAATCGCAAAATGCTCTTCAATTGATTGCTTAACAAGTGTCGACCTTCACAAGTAAGAGAAATGATCGAACACATACTTCACTTTCTTTTGACCGGATGGCTACTTGTGTACCTTTGTTTTTTGAATGCATACACATCCTCCGAAGAAAATCCCACTATTTTCGTTAATAGCAGCACAATTATAATTGATATAAATGGGCAAGATGATCTCTGGAAATAAAATTCAAGTATGTATTTTGATCCTTTTAAAGGTTGAGGTCATTAGGCAAAATGTTTAATTGTGTTCTAAAGCAAAAACTAAATCTCTATCGTGGAGTGGCCGCGCCCAAGCGAGCCTGAGTGGACCCCAGTGCAAAGGAAACCTTTGCCTAAGCGCGTTGGCGGGCCTATCGCCGCGGGCCCACGATCGTGTCTGAATTGGGCAACCACATATGGACAGACGTGCAAATCACGTTTAAGAGTGAACTTTGGGAAGATCACCTAATTAGTTCTATACCTATTACACGGATGTCCATCCACTCATAAATCTTTGTGCAAAATTGCAATGTAGCCTTTTCGATCAATTTTCGTCAGAAATCGCTGACGTGGCAGTTTAGCCATCACCGATCGTCTTACATACACGTCGCCACATCATCCATTTTTTCGATGAAAATTGATTGGAATGGCTACATTAGAATTTTGCGCACGGGTTAAAAAGTTTAAGGCCGAATTGTCATCCGAACAATAAGGCTATAATTGACTTGCTAATTGTTTATGGTATCCATCCATGATGCATAAATTATTTGCTTTAGCTCGATCCATAATTCGTGACGAAATGGTTCATAGTGTGGTTTTTTTTGTTTTTTTGCTGGTGGGATTGCTTTGTATTTGCGCTACCTTTCAAAAATGAAGTAAGGTTTAGTGAATCACGACAAATGATAGATGGGGACTTTTATAGATTAGAAGATTATCTTGTCCTGCCCATACGCTTGATCGGTTTAAGCGAGTTCCCTTTAATGATTCGGCTTCATGTAACCAAATGATGATTACATTCCTAAACCAAAAGAAGAAAACCAAGTAGGGTAACCATATTTGGCTTCGTTGCCGAATACCGTTGCGTGAAATTTCGACATAATCCTTTCGGTTAATTTTCACCAAAAAAATCATTGACATGACTGTCCAGTCATCGCCAATGGTCTTACATAGCATGTTGTTACACGACTACATTGCAATAAGTCGCAAATATTTATGATTAAATTGGCAGATAAAATAAGTTTAGGATTAATTGGGCATTTTTCCTGGAGTTATGTGTTATGATACAGAGTTATCTCTACACAATGAGTTCATTTATTTTTATTCTATAATGGCACCCACAAAGATGCCTCTGAACTTTAATCATCAGAGTTACATAAGCTAATTAATAACTCCTGTATGCTTCCTTTGCTTCACCGGCATCATCCTAACGACTCTACTTTTGAATAAAATGATAACACATGCAAAGCTAGTTCTTTTTTTTTTTTCTCCAAATAACAACGAACATGTTTTGTTTGAGACTTGACAAGACTTAAAAGTTAACACACCATTTATTTCGCAAAAAAAATTAATTTGAAAAGTATTTTTTTAAAATAATTATTTATGTTGATTAAAAGATAATTGATGATAGACGTTTTTTCATGACCACATTAATTGTCATCTATGCCTAAAGTCGTTAATCTTACGCTAGACAATCGTAATCCCGAGCTTTAAAATATTTACTACACGCTATGTTCAGTTTATCAAATACTGCAAATCCAATCACAAAAAGAATTCAAATTTAGGGCTTCATCCGTTGTAGTATTGAGAATTAGTGGGGTGTTAAGATAATGCTTAATGATCAATAGCTCTAGTCGATCAGATAAGGTACGTCACATTTCACCAAATAATAACTCGCGAGCCGCCTCAAATTCAGCAAAGAGTACATTTAGATGTCCACGTCATCGCTTCGTTAGGCATAGTTTTTTTCCTTGATCTGGCGGTAGGCATAGTTTGGACAGTGGAAATACTAAGGAAATTTAATTGCATCACTTATAAAATTACACATTTGTGATCCCACAACAAAAGGGAGAAAATAATAATAATAATAATAATAATAATAGAAGAAAGTGGGGGAAATAGTTGGCCCAAGGGGGCAGTAAGGTCAGCAGGCAAATGGACAAGGCCCATGAAGATGATCAATTAGGGCTTCAATCGGAGCTCATGCGGATCCTTTTTTTTTTTCGGGTTCACTTGACAAAGCAAGAACCACACACGACAAAATCATGAATCATGGTCCGACACCTGGTACAAAAGAAGAAATCTAGAATGGAAGGAGACTTAAATCATCTCTGGGAAGAAAGAAAAGGCTTTTGTAGGCAATACTATCACTATTAATTCTCTTTCCTTTGTATCCAAGCCATAACAAATCCAATCTTTGGTGATTACCTCCAAAAGGAAGTCACTGCTTGCAATAATAAGACCGTCTCTCTAATGCTCGAGGTGCTAATCAAAGTCGTTTTTATTGACTAAACACGACGATCCTGAATGGTAAACCTTAACACAACATATCTTTCGATAGATGCGGGCATAAAGCATGAACAGATGGATTGATGGCTTAAAACCTATCGCCGCATATGAGCTTTAGACCTACTCGATCATCGCTCCTGTGATAAAACTGAGACTTAGCAGAAGAAAAAATGCGAGAAGACAATGTGATCATGCACCAGATGCCCACAAGAAATGAACTCTAGACATCATAGGGCAGAGAGATTCAACAGATGATTGCATAAATCGTGTGATTGTTTGTTAGGGGAAACATCATTCTCAACAGTAGATCTTAAAGTATGAGATCTGAACTAGCAATGCAGTCCAGTCTCGCCTTTTGCCTTTTCTCTCACCCCGTTTCTGAAGACAATTAACTATTTTCATAGTAGACAACTTGATCTCCTGAAAATTACTTTGTTGTTGAGAGATCCTAGCAAAAAAAAAAGGCCTTTCTCCAGTTATATTAGCCCATGTAGTAAGTTACAAACATGTTGTAGGCTATTTCCTTCTTCACTCATAATCAGCAAAACCATTTTACAACACAACAAGTACTCTAGCAAAGTTCCATAATGTCCGAACCAATCTAACGCCAGTAGATGAGAAAGAAGATGATTGGATGCTGCATTTTCTCTTCATCGACGATTGACAATGTTCATAAGTCTAATCCTCTATTAAGTCCAGGTTCCCTAATTAGCAATAATAACTGCACTTGACCAAGAACTAGGGACACAAGGGACCTGACCTGGTGATTGACAAAAGAATGAAATATTTCTTCAGGTTTTAAAATACAATGTCTCAAAACCATTTGACTCGCCGGTAAATAAGCCCAGTTTGAATGAGAATCTATAGTTGGCCACAGATGAGATTGCAGTGAGTGATCCACAGGTGTACTTAATCAGAAGTGAGCACCACAGTTAATGTATGAGCCGACACACACAATGACGGAGAGGGAACTGGGAGAAGATGATCTCATTCTTTCTTCTTCACCGGCTATGTATTGCAATGCTGTAGAGAATGTTAGCAATTCATAAACAATTAATCTCCGCATACCTCTCGATAGCTCAATAAGCAGATTCATTCTCAAACAAGATTGGTAAGCACATTCATTCGCAAAGAAGATTGGTGAATTTTGTATCCAGGTGGTTCAGATAGAAGGTATTCCTTTACCAAACAAGTAGTGTCAGATGGGAGTTTTGCTTGGTATCTTACCCTCCCAAGGAGTATCGGCCGCAAGACGCAGCAACACCTATGATGCAAGGAATAATCAACTCACATCATGATATCTTTTTCTTCCTCATTCTGAGTTTGGTTTCCGTTTAGGGATCTTGAAAGCGGTGTATGTGAAGCTACAGATAGAGGTGGATAATATACTGACATAGGTCAATCTTCTTTTGAACCAAGATTGCTAGTGCTCAAACGTGTGCATCAAGGGGGCAAGGGAAAGCTTAAGGAAACGAGAAGTAGCATGATGAAACATCCTATTTTCAGAATCAACCTGAATGAACCATGAAATGAATCCAACGAGAACATACCTCTCGGGCAATCTGGGGCGAAAAACGGATCAGAACTCGGAACCAGCTATTCATCCGTGACCGTGAGTTGTCACTAAATGGCCTGGCATGTGGAGCGGAAAGAAGTATGTAGCCAAGAACAACTTGCCAACTTCATAATTTCCATTAATTCAACACACACGGAGAGAGATCCAATCCAAGTAAAGAAGAAGAAAGAGAGTCGGCAAGTCATCCTTGGCTGCACAACGTGCTTTCGACACCTACACGCAATGCCATACATGAGAGAGAGAGAGAGAGGGAGAGAGGGAGGGACCAATCATTTTCCTCTCCATGGGAAGAAGAAGCTCTCATTCGTAGCCGCAACCACAAGCTCATCACGGCTCCAAGCACAAGCCCCAATATATAAGGGTAAACAACCCCTTTTCCCTTTTTTTGTTCTTTTTATTTTTCTCTATGGTTGATTTAGGCACGATGCTAACTAGGGTTTCCTATCTTGCTACGGATGGAGGGTCAACACTGGAAGAGAAAAGGGACGCCACTTGATGAGTCTTTATACGGATACCCGAGTACCGTGGCTTTAGAGGATCCACAACTGTGAAAAACAAAAGAAGAGAGAAAGTATCGACAGCTAAGGTTGAAATTGATGTGTGCGTGTAAAAAAAGACAAAGAAAATTAAAATACGACATACCCTTTACTCAAAAGTAATTGGATTTACAAAAGGGGAGGCTAATCACCTAGTATTTACGTGATAAGCATAAGATGGAACCACGGAGCCACCAAAAGAATAACCCTAAAGATCCAAAATGTTAAAGCCCAAATCAACCACATATCACAGCATAAAAAAGGAAGAAGAGGTGAACCGGAGTTTGAGCTACAAGAGGATTGGGGGGAAGCATTGAAGGGACATTGGTCTGCACACTAAATAAACCAGCTTAAAAATGGAAGAAATGGAGGCATTTTACTGGAATCGAGGTTCGAAGAAGACAGCTGCTGCGAGAGAGATCCATATCCAATATGGCCCAATAAATATACACTGGTACATTAGGGGATAAGGTTCCCTTTTCTATCCTCAACTCTCTCACTCTCTCTCTCTCTCTCTCTCTCTATGTGTTGTGTCCTTGTCTTAAAGCACTCGACACCCCTTACACTGTAAGACACCACTGATACAAGCCCCACAATATGATTTCTGATAAATACTAAGTCATTAATCGAAAAAGAATCCACATTCATGCAGAGAGAGAGAGAGAGAGAGAGAGAGAGAGAGATCCTGCTGTATATCTCAGAAAGGAAAGCCCATTTGCTTGACCGGATGCTCGACCGTTCATTTCAGCTTTAAACAAAACCGAAACAAGCTGTAATGACTTCTCACGTCCGTGACCCTTTAAGTTTAACACAGATATTATGCTGACGAATAACGAATTATAAGTTTTTGGGTCAATTCTGGGGTCACTGTCTGGCAATTACTAGGGAAAGTCAAAAAAGGACGGACATTACGTGGAAAGGGTTGAGGGTTTCGATGGCGATATGGCCTGTGGGCCCTGTACTGGTCGTGGGTGGCCTTTTGGAAAGTGCAGAAATAATGCAGTTCACGTGCACCCTCTCCAGCATAGCTCCACAGGACCCTTGGGAGTTCTAAGCGACATGAAGGGCTTGCAAAAATACAGAAATTATTAAAAACTAATCTTTGCAAAACACAGAGAGATGGAGCAGGAGCGAATCTTGTTTTCACTGACATTAGGACTACGAAAAGGTCCTCGCTCTCGCTGTGTCCAACACGTTTTTTTCGAGATAAGCAAATGGACGCGTATCATATCAGTGAGGGACTGAGAAAGTAAGCATCTTGAATATATATGGATATCGATATCCTGTTGAGGGTAAAATGAGGTTATGGGGAGAGCAAGACTCCAGAGATTGATTATAAAATGCTATCCCGCAGAGAATGGATAAAAAGATACATCTTATACGAATCCTTTTCTGAATCAAAGTATACAGAGTTGCTATTAAAATTACACAGCACGCTTTGAGATCGGGGAGGGGGCAGCGCTTGCGGGGAAGAACAAAACTGGCCTATCCTAAGTCCATCATCTCGTACATCGATCAGTCGGCGGCGAACGGAGTGCAAGTCAACAGACCAAGTAATAATTCTTTCTTGTTGACGCGGTTTTGAAGGTTGATCGGCTTTTTAGGTCGTCGATGAAGTGAAGACAACAAACAACCACTTGTTTCTATAGATGACCTAGCGCCGCTCTCTAAGTTAACTGTCTGTACACCTGTGGCGAGTTGGCGAGTTCAGCTATGCAGGGATGCACGCTCGAACATGTGAAGAGATAGTAAATTTTTCTGTGTGATGTAGCAGAAAGCAGTAAATTACCTCTGGGGCCATGTGCTTGTGAGCAAGTTGCCTTGATATTTGCAGAGAAGATTTTGCCCTTTCCGAAGGAATAAAAAATAAAAATATAATATGATCTACTCTCAGTCACAAGCGTCCTGTGGCTGCAGATGACTGTAAATGCGGCAGAATCCAAAAGGGAAAGTCGATATTGGTATTAACATAAGCTGCAATATATCACATGAGATTGTCTGCTTTCTTAAGTGCTGAAACATTAGGAGCCTGAGAACATGCTACGTTTATAACATGTTCGGTCCGGAATCCCCAGGAATGTAGCATCTCTTTCTTCTGTTGAACAGAAAACGACTTCAAGTTTTTGTTTTTCTTTTTCCAGCAAGGATCCTGTCAGTTGTTGTTGATGAAACTAGAATAA
>JAGVVM010003893.1:0-26697 GCA_019149425.1 Psidium friedrichsthalianum
TTTCAGAACCACCTAGCAGTTGGGTGTCACAACCGAACCAGAAAACCGAACCAATACGAAACCGAAACCGAAACGAAATTTCGTGCATTTTTTATTCGGTTCAGTTTTCAATTTGGAGATAAGGAAAAATAACCATTTTTTCCTTCAGTTCGGTTTATTGCGGTTCAGTTAACCAAGCCATAGGGTTTCACCCAAGATTTAATCTTTCCACAAACCTACATGTTTTCTTCTCACTCGAGATTTAGTCTTCTCTCTAATCTCTCTCTCTTCTCTCCCTGCTAAAACCTTTATCTTTAAAATTTCAGACTTCGCTTTTACACTGTTCCCAACTTGCTTCCAGATCCAAACTCTCTGCTGTCAACGGATGGACTGCTAGATTCGGACCCGATCGCCGTCATTTCTCAGCAGCACACGCGTGGATTCTGCCTATCCATCGCGTCCCGGGAGACATGGCTAGGGCTCACGACAACTGGGAGAGGCTGGCCAGGGCATTGAGGAGGGAGCAGCTTGGGAGTGGCTGTCTGGGCCACGAGAGGACCCTGAGCCACATCGCCGGGCGGTCCCCCCTCGGTCACTTGCTCCACCAACATGGAAATGATCTTGGAAGCCGCTGATGAGATTCAGGCCAAGGAAGCTAATGTTGCCCGAATCCCTATGGTCTCTTCCCTCTTTGATGGCTATGTTCATGAGCTGACTTTGAATTCCTTTTTTTGCAGGTCGCTTCTGTTGAAGCTCTGTGTATTTATCTGATTCTCGTCTCCATTTTCTATTTGAAGTATGCGAGCATGAGCAGGCATATTCTATGGCTCAGAATCTGTGTATGTCTTTCTTGGTTGTTGCTCAATTTTCCTCGTCGAGGTGATGTCAGCTTCATTCAATGCAAGCATAAAAAGAAGAAGGAAAACTGAAAACCCGACCAAACCATACCTAACCAAACTGGATTTTTTGTTCGGTTCGTATTTGTTCGGTTCGGTTTTCCTAAAAATATGAACTGAGCTGAACCGTTGACACCCCTCCTCCACCGCATTTCAAGATCACAAAATTACAGCTTAATTAAAACATCAGTAGAAACTTCCTTTGCTAGTTTAAGAGTACACTTCCATTTGGTGACTCGACGAGAACAAAAAAGTAGACTCTGAAGATAAGCTAAGGACAAATAATGACCAAGAGAGTCAAAAGACAACTACTACTCAAAGAAGGAATTCACTTTTCATGACACATTGTTCATAACCGAGAAGAATTGATCCATTGACGTAATATAGAGAAGATACTAGATAGATAGAGCCTAACTGACCACAGCACTTCCAAGTTTCCATACCTTCCCCTACGGCATCATAAGGCAGAACTTCCAAAATAAATGATTGGCCGTAGCATTGACGTAATATAGAGAAGATACTAGATAGATAGAGCCTAACTGACCACAGCACTTCCAAGTTTCCATACCTTCCCCTATGGCATCATAAGGCAGAACTTCCAAAATAAATGATTGGCCATAGCATGGAAACCTATCTCATAGCATCGCTAAATAATTTTGTGGCACATAATCGGTGCATAATACATAGTACACCGCTAATGAACTAGCGAAATATGTGTGGGCTTTGGAAAATCTCACAATTGCAACAGTAACATAAGTAATTTCAAATCCAATAAATTCAAGAGCCTCAGTCTGCTTCTATAAATCTTGCCTTGTTATACTATTTTACAGAAGAGGAACAGAGCATTTTCCCATGAGTTCATTACCTTGTCCATCCTTCTTTCAAGGGACATTCACTCACCTAATAGGAGGAACATCTAATAGAGAAAGTCCTTAGATTTTCCCCCCTAATATGCTTTCGATAGACTAGTGTGGTAAACCCAATTTCACCAACCTAACATGTCAGGTTCTGCTTATTCATCTACAGAAAGTACGGCTACCCAGTGTCCTTTGTAACAAAGTGCATATGTTACTAACCCTTCAAGTCTTGTAATTCCCTGATTCACTAGTTTAAACAGAACAACCGAGGGTCTATTTCACCCAAAACAGTAGCCAGGAACTAGATTCAGCTTGGGTCATACATGAGGTATAACATACCGTCTTTTCTCTGGATTGACTCGCTGCTCTTGGAGAAGAAACATCCAATATCCAAACCATGTTCCACCCACGCAGCTTAAATTAAACCTCCTCAGACACTAGGGGATCATTAAATTAATCACACTTCCTTTAGCCTTGGAAAAGGTTTAACTGTCTTTGCCGCATGACAATGGAAACCTCGTTTCACATAGGTTGCCATCATGCCTATCCTATTAAGGGAAACCTCAATAACCATACTCCAATCCAAAAAAGAATGTTCCATCAAATTAGTTCCAAATCAACCACACTGCAATGATAACCACCCACTTGCGAACACGTTGTCAAAATCCCAGTCAACTCCAGCATTCAAACTAAGCTCCACTCATTTACAATCCTAAATCACCTTGTAGTCCATTCTGCTTCCCATAATATTCAACTTAAAACATCTCATTCGCCACAGTTCACTAGAGCTGAACATCATTAATCTTCAATACTTGAAAGGAGAAGGAGCTTCAAAACAAAGCTCCACTAGGCACATTTTCCGTACAATTAAGCCATTGAATACTCAATTAGAATTAGATGATTCCAATCAAAGCAGGATGACCGATATCAAGAAATCACTTTGCACATGGCCAAAGCAAATCAGAGTACATGAGGACACAGTTAACAAGTTCTTCAGAACAACTGCTCCTATCTTATAATGGATTTCATTGATGATCAATATTACTGATTTTGTTTGCGAATTGCAATAGCAGGTTCTGTTTCCTAGCTTTGGCAAATGAAACTGTCGCTTAGGAAAAGAAAAGGAAAAGAGGAGAATCCACTCACTTTCGACGGATGCAAATCTGATACAGAAGAGCTCGTCCTTCAGCTCTCCATCGGCAAAGTCCCTTGCGTGCCAAACGCAGGACTTGTCGTTCCCGGCATGTTCCTGGACCGACATAGTCGGAAGAACTGTAAAGATAGCCACATGACGCAGAGTCAAGAAGGGCAGCAAATTTGTGAAACAAATGAAAACAATATATAACAAGATAAAAGCCAGAATCGCCTGGAAATTTACGCACTGAGATGATTAGCACAGATCTTGAGGGTCTTGGACTGTCTCATCACCAGCCGGACCTTCTCAGATTCCTTGTGCTTCAAAAACTTCACAGAACCAGCACCTCTCTCTTTCCACTGATTCCCTTCCTTGTCGAATCGATAAAGCTTCGCTTTTCTACGCATCCATAACAAGATAAGCAAGAGGAGGAGAAGTGATTAAACCCTACCATCTCAAAAAGCGACTGATGAGGTAAAAAAAAAAAAAACAGATAGGCGAAGAAGAAATTAAATAGGTAATCGGAGGAATACATACAAATCAAGAATAGCGTCTTCGTCTTCCTCGCCGGTGGTGACGGAGACCTCTTCGAGCCTGACGATGGGCGCGACTTGAGCTCCGGTGTCCTCGTCTTCGCCGGCCGGGGCTTCCTCGTCCTCCCGGTGCTCGTGCGCTGGTTCTGTGGTGGCCATTTTAAAGCAAAGAGAAATCGGGATTCGAGAGAGAAGGAGAGCGATGATGGTGGCGCTGGGCAAGAGAGGGGGAAGAGCGATCAGCCAACAAGATTGAAGAAAAGCAGGGCAGCGAGGGTTTTGTAGTCGCGGAAGTGCGGGGTTTTCTTTTCGCTTTTTTTCCGCTTCACTGCTCCTATAACGATTTCTCAATTTTTTTGCCTCTGGTTTTCCTTTTTTTTAATAGTAGTCAGAATACTCTCCGGAGAATTTTAACGGCGTGAATCTCGGGCATCGACGTTAGAACCTTCTCGATTCGTCGGAGATCATTACATATTTGGCTATCTCCCGTTGGTCTGGTCAAGTGTTAACTCATTGGGTACGCAACTTATTTATTTTGGGTAGACTCGGTGGGTATCGGTCCAATTTCCGATTTCAATTTTCTAGAATCGGCAGATATCGATTTGGCTAGCGATTTTGGATATAAACCATCCAACCGGCTTAATCGAACCAGCCCCTTTATATAATATAAATATATATTCTTTTAATTTAAGTCATCTCCCTCAAAGGTCTAGAGTCATAATTTGTATGTATCATCCATCTAAAAAAAAAAAAAAAAAGTCTAGACCCAACTTATTTTTATGTTTGATAGGTGATGTACACTATAGACGTATTTGAAAATACATACTAATTAATTGATCAATTCTTATTGTATTTCCCACGATGTTTAACTTTATTACTAACAACAATACTACTGCCTACAAAGACATTGTCCTTAAATTTTTCATGCGATTAGAATATCGAACTCGAATACGGGGAATGCACTGCCAAAATTCCAAATTGAGCCCTCCTCATTCGATTGTTAGGGATTGGTTCTATTTCTTTTTAATTGATGCTGGTGTTCCATATAACCATAATCAAGGTCCAATTGAGAGCCGAACCGGATCGATGGTTAGGTTCTCGGGTGGATTCATGAAATAAACGATTGGTTCATGGTTCGTAATTTGTAGAACCAATCCCTAATGAACGATTCTCAGTTATAAGGCGAGAGTCACCCATCTTGAAAACCGATCACCCTGCTGGGTATTTGTGTCTATGCTCATGGACATCCTACATTCCGTCAATTTTACGAATTTTTTTTTTTCACAAAAATAATTTCCAAAATCTTCAGCTATTGATTTACCAAAAATATAATTAGTCAAGAAAAATATTTTTGAGAAAATCATTTTCTCTACAGGCCCTTCACGTTCCTTTTCTTTTCTATTATTATTTTTTCTTTCTTCCTCTGCCGGGCCAGGGAGACTCTCCTCGCCTTGCCAGCCTAAACCTCACCTCAGCAACAATAGCACGGTAGCCTTGAGCCCAATGGACAGGTGGTAGCTAAAGCCGATTCAGTCCAGACCCGTGTTCGACACCCGAGTCCAACTCATTCTCGGCATGGACCGGGCCTAAAGATCCCCAGCTCTGTACCGTGCTCGAGCTCACCCAAAATTGCTTTTTTTGACCCGTTTTGGACATCCGTGGGCAGATAATTCAAACACATTAACATCTCCGACTCTATTTTCAGATGTTACGCACACAAGTCTAAGGTGCATCGTGCGTCGCCGCAGCTGGCAAAAGCACTCGGGGGATGGATGAAGGAACGCGGGAGAGCTGAAATTGAACGCGCAACTTCGAGGCATGCCTACAACTTCTTACACCTAAGTGACATTTATCTCCACTATGTTGCTTCTCGGATTGTTGCAAATTCACTATTAGGATACAACCAACCCAAGAGAAGCAAACAGTTGAAATTTCCTCGTGATATTTGCTATGCTTCCCATTGTCTCACCCAAGAAAATGCACGAGGAAAAGATCGCTCGTTGAACTTTTCATCCACGTAATGACGTAGATACGATAACAATAGGATCCAAAAACCCGAAGCATAGCATACTTGGACGGCTTGCGATATCGTACCTCGTATGGACTCTTCATTTGTAGCTAGTTAGAAGGGAAGCGAATAATAAAAACTACATTAATTGTTATAAAGACTTTTTCAAGTAGCAAAGAAGTCTCGATGCATAAAAAATTGCTAAGTATTTTTCCTTTCGGCGGCGCCCATTTTGTTTTGGCTTATTAGGGCATACAATTTGATGTTGAATCCCTCTTTGAATCAAAAGATCGAGTAGGCTGTGACTACAAAATTCAACGTCTTCATCTGATTGGAAAATCTCGATTGTCCACTTGAACGTGGGAAATTACTAAAAAAAGTTCTAAATTTATCGAAACCGTACATGTCAATTCAGTTCTAAATCTTTTTTTTTTTTTACCAATTTAGTCTTAAACTTTTCACGTTTTGTGCTAACTGAGTCCATTTAGTGGGCTGGTGCTGACATGGACAATCAGATTTAGGAGTCGGTATTGGTTTACTAAATGGACTCAATTAGCACAAACGGAAAAAGTTTAGGATTAAATCAATATAATTGCAATAAGTTTATGACTTTATCGATAATTTTCTCTAAAGTAAAGGGGCTAGTCCCGTAATCACAATGTATCTTGTCCAAAACACGGGAACATCGAAAATCCGAAAGAACGAAATGACATGTTAACACTTTTACTAATTTGACAGCAAGCGCAGGGTCTACTAGTTGGTTCATTGACGGAAATAAGATCTGTTGCTTTGGAATTGCAAGAGGGCTCGATGCATTTCCTATAAGACCAGAACCAATGAGAGCAATTGGTACATCATTACACCATTAGAGCCAAGATAAGGTACCACGAGCATTAGCACCTGCTGTGCTGTGCATATGATGGAAGGGGTGGTCGAGGCATGGTGGTCATGAAAGGCAAGTAGTTGCGCCGACGCCT
This sequence comes from Psidium friedrichsthalianum, assembly GCA_019149425.1. Classification (NCBI taxonomy): domain Eukaryota; kingdom Viridiplantae; phylum Streptophyta; class Magnoliopsida; order Myrtales; family Myrtaceae; genus Psidium; species Psidium friedrichsthalianum. Next base: position 6,386 of record JAGVVM010003893.1, read on the forward strand.
TCCAGCAACATGAAAACTTTATCTGCATTCCAAACAGATTGACCAATAACGTCTAACTGATCGCAGACGGTCTTGAAATTCCCGAAGTTAGAATAGCTAAGGGTTTAGTACCTTTTGCAATATGTCGGAATTGAGCAAGGAGGTCGAATTCCCGAGGCGATTACAGCTTTTAAGGGTAGGGTTCTAAGAGCCTGCCATACCTTTGACGATGTTTTAAGCCGCACCACAAATGGGAGAACTTCTCCAGAGAGGGTACCGATGAACCAAGAGCTTCTTTAGCTCGAGACTGAACGTGTGGATCAATAGCGTGGAGTGCTAATGTCAATCTTTGGGTCTAGCTAGTCTGCACGCGCGCGCAGACAGGTACAGATCGCATCAAGAACGACCTTCCTCGTTTTCAACAATGCTCTGTCTCTTATCTGATCGCATATTAAGCCTGGTTCATGCTGCGAGTTTGTGAAATGACGCACGAGTTGTACTCCGAATAACCACCGGCCGAAGGCATCATATGCCCCGGCCCAAAACCAATCTAGTCACTACGATCTTTAAAGTGTCCAATCGCTCGCACATGCAAAAAGAGAATCCGAAAAAGGGAGAACCAAAGCAAGGCAAAAAGGAATCGCGTTGGATGTGCATAGAAGATTCTTGACTGCTCCGTCCATTCAGGCTGTTTATCTGTAGCCGAATGTGGGATCAAGAAACGTCGACGCTGTCTTGGGTGTTGGCTAAATCTGGGTTAACCGGAACAGGCATATAGCCTTTGGCGATAAAGATCGTGCAGGAGCAGCCCGGGAGACAAGCTTAAGCCAGCTAACTTAAGACGATAAACAAAATACATGGAGGATGAGGTAGATTAGCTGTCAAGAATAGAGGGGAATCGCCGTGCAGGGCAGGTCGCCGGTTAGAGTGAAAAAGAAAGGACATGTGAAAAACAGAGATATGCCTAGCCTCCCTGAGGATTTTGGGGGAAAAACAAAAAGAGTCTATCTGACGAGAGAGACTCAGCTGTGGAGATGTGATTGGCGAATTCTTTTGTGTAATGAAGCGCGAATCATGCGTGATAGGTTTGGTACTTCGGTCACGGACGCGGAGTCTAATCTAATCGAGAGGATGATAGGCATGAGGGCAGTCTCCCCAATTAGACTAAGACGCGGGAGACACCAATGGGCGTCAAACCCGCTTTCAATGTCCATCCAACCACAACAGGAAGTCCTGAGCCATCCTCCATACGCTCCACCCGTTCACCTGGGATTGGTTCTTCCCGAAGTCTTTTTCATCACTTGGGCACGCTTTCTCTCCACGGGCAAAACAACAACAACAACAACAACAAAAGAATGGTACTGAAAATGTAAAATGCGGCGAGGGCCAGAGTTGCACGTCCGGTGGAGGTGTGAATTCTCTCAAGAGTCTTCCGTTGCGTAGGGGATTGAATTGGCAAATCCAAAAATAACTAGACTCTTGTCTGAATCAAATAATAATCCTCGTATATGTCCTAAATACTGATGGCGGCTGGTCGCTAAAATGCCAAGGCCCTCATCCGTTTGCCTAAAATTTTGCTCTTTTTTTGTGACCGGTGACTCCCATTTTGACGTCAACTTCGCCTTGGAAATGAACGACTGACTTGCCGAAAAACATCGCATCGCTTGAATTTTGGACACTTTGCTCGCGACTGCTCATCATGACGCAGCGCCCCCTCGTTAAGTAGCTTCGCATACACGCGTCCGCAAAAAGGATCGCCTCAAAAGGACGGGGGCACGTGGCTCATGCTGATAGATCGTGAACGCACCGCGAACGGGAGGAGGAAAAGCGAGCGAATGTGAAATAACGGAAAAGTAGAAGTATATTCCGCGACAGGATTCTCAACAAACAATTACAACAACAACAATAATAATAATGTAATAACAACGCCACCACACCACGCGAGCCGTAAAAGCCCATTTCTTTTTCCCCTGCGGCGACGTAACCACCACCGCCCTCCTCTTCCGACCCGTCCCGAGTCGGCGACAAGCTATTGCGCTGGGCCTCCGTCGCTAAAAGCCTGCCGCTAAAATTTGAATATTCCACAATTCCACTCCCATTTCCCCATTCTAACCCCGGCGTTTCGCGATATTTCGAGCTTGTCCCCGCCTCTTCCTCCGCCTCACGCTCGCATTCTCGATTCGTCCTCACCACCGTCCAACCCTCCGATTCCCAAGTGGCCCTCTTCTCGAGCTCAGCTTAACAATCCTAGCCCTGGCATCGGCCACATCCTCGTCGGAGATGGAATTTGGATTCGCGCCCGCCTCCTCGTCCCGACCATCCTCCTCTTCGTCGTCTTCGAATTCCGAGCTGACCCAGTCGAGCACGCCCCGCGGGGACGGCTCGGCCACCGCTTCATTCTGCAAGAATGGATGCTGCAGCAGCCGATCGCAGCTCCACCGCGCCTCCGGGTCTCTCCTCAGGCACTTGTCAAGGAAGTCGCGGCCCTGCTTCGACAGCTCAGCCGGGTACTCGGGCATCTCCGTCGAGTACCCTATCCGACTTAGCGTGTCGACGACGCCGCGATCCTCCCACGGGGGCCGGCCCGTGACCATTTCCACGACGGCGCTACCCAAAGACCAGACGTCGCTGGGGGGGCCCTGGCACTCACCGCGGATCACCTCTGGCGCCATCCACAGGGGACTCCCGCGTGGTGCGATTCTATCCCCCGATTCGCCAATTCTGATCGCCGAGCCGAAATCGGCGAGCTTGGCTGATCTCGGATCCTGACCCACCAGAATGTTGCTCCCCTTGACGTCGCAGTGCACAATGCCCCGGGAGTGCAGTTGCTGCAGAGCAGAGACGACGCACCGGGTTTGCGACCTCACGACCGCCTCGTCCACGTCGGAGAACTGCCTCCACGGCGGGCTGCGAAGTCAGCGGCGGTGCCGCCGGGCACGTACTCCCATGTGCAGGTTCCGGCACGTCGAGGTGACGTCGTCGCGGAGGTAGGCGACCACGTAAGGCGAGGGAGGAGGGAGCGGAGGATCCGAATTCTCGTTCTCCAAGGACTCGATTTGATGGGGAAGGCAGGAAGCGGTGTGGACGGACTTGACCGCAAAAACCTCACCGGTTCGGTTGTGGAAGCCGAGGCTGACCGTACCGAAAGATCCTCTGCCGATGCAGCGGCCTCTGACCCACGAAGCCATGGAAGAGAAAGAAGTCGGCGAATTCTAAATTTGTGTGAATTGGGAGCGCGATGTCTGTGTGAAGGGCAGAGTAGGAAGAGAGATCGAAAGGAAGGAGGAGGAGAAGGCGAGGAATTGGGTGAGGAGCGGGGTGTGCTCGTGCTCTTTTTCTTGTGGGTCACTTTTTGGTATGAAAGGGTCCATCTCCGAAAACGAGAATATATATGGGGGGCGCGGGCGCGTGAAAGAAAGACAACACGGGAACATGGAATGCTTGGGAACGTGGATGTTCTGTTCTGGTTTTTTTACTTATCCTTTCCGGAGTCTTACGTGGAATTGAATGTAATTTCAAATAAAATCGACATTACTTAGCCAAGGAGAAACTCGGAAGTGACAAGGGACAAGGGACGTTACAAGAAGAGGTGGAGAGTGGAGGGAGGATATTGATCCTTGCTTTTGTCCTTATCCACGGCCTTTTCGGTTCGCTTCCCGAGTTCCTTTGCCGTGAAATTCTGAGTCACCCTCGTAATTAAAAACACGTGAAACATATGTAAGGGCAATTTCCAGGAGAGTCGTTGGTTAAGGATTACATAGGAAGTGGTTTTCGTGGAGAACCTGGGCCGTGGATCTGCATCCCCTGCTCCATCCATCCATCCATCCGATTCTCGTGTCCCGCCGGATCCGTGAAGTGGTTTAGCTCTGTTCGTGAGTATTAATGATCACGTGTCTTGGTGGTGTGTCTTGGGCTCCGAGTGGTCTCCGCGGTGATGGACGTTGCCAAGCTCGATCTAAGGTTTTTTCGGCCGAGTGAAACATGTGATGGACGCGCGCACGTCCCGAAACAGGTGGGGGAAGTTTTTGAAAAAATAAAAAAAGAAAAAGAAAAATGAATAAAAAAGAGAGAGGGAGAAAGTTGGCAACCAAAGGCGCAAGTGAACGCTGAGGCAACCCACCCACTGGGGCCCGAGGAGGAGCGACAGATTTCGGTTCGTTGCGACCGGTGTTTGAACTGACATGTTGTGTGGGGGCCCCGGCCCGCCGACGTGTCGGAAGCAGACGTGATTTTTAAGTGGCCAGCGCCAGCGGAAAGAGGTATGGGATGGGATGCCGTATGTGTCGGGATTCGGCAAGCCAACGAATTTGCAGCGAGGGCTTTGAGTGGGGGAAAACACTAGTGACGTGCACAACCGCCCTCCATAAGAAGAGGAAAACTTACTTAAATCAAAATCTCCATTTTTTCATTAATTACGTGGAATTTGCGTGCTGGAGCTCGACAGGCCCATCATCCCATTATCGTATTATGCCGAGATTCGTATCTTTTTTTTTTTTTCCCCCTGATTGGCCGCTCGTGATTCCTAGAAACTTTCCAAGCGAGGAGCTCTTGGAAGGGCTAGAAATGAAAAGGCAGGCTAAGTCAAAAAAAAAATTTTTTTTTTTTAGAGGTCAGACATTACATTCACATGTTGGCTTGATGTATATGAGGACGAAAATGATCCGATAGTGTTATTTCATGGATAATAGAGAGAGACACACACACAAAGATGCCAATTTTTTTTGTGTGTGTTTGTGACGTGAAAAGAGCTATGGTGGCGGCCTTTCATAGATAGGACAGGGTGTCTCCTGATTTAACTTCTTTCATCTTCATCATCTTCTTTTCATTTTCAGCTTTGCCCGATTGCGCCGGTGAACACGATGGGCGATGTGGTCGTAGGTTTTTAAGAACGGATAAGGGCGAATGCCCATCATGTAAAAGAGGACGAAGCGCGTCCACAAGTTAAAACTTATATATATATATGGCCACAACAAGACAGACAGCAAGCAGCAGAAGCAATTGGAAACTTCCGTGGATCATCTTTTCAGTTCATTAAAAAAAGGGGCCAAAAAAAAAAAAAAAGGAATCCCCAGGGAATGGGGTAACGAGGAAATGCACTTAGACTTGCCCTACTGCTCCACGTGGAATCACACCTGGCTCGGAAACGACAAACATTAAAGAGAGCTCGCCCGGCAATTTTTTGATTTGTAAAGGAAGGGAGGAGTTCATAATATCTCCTGTGCGTGATCAGGTAACCGGTGACCACACGCATCGGGACGGGATTGGCAGATCGTTGTCGACGTGTGATAGGACAGAAGCCTTGGGGTCGAAGAAGCAAAGGCCTTGGCTCCCTTCTTCTCCTTTCGTCTTCCCAGTGCGCGTGGCGTCCACAGGTCAATCTGAAAAGAAAACCAGGGCCCTCTTGGCATCATCGCTCGCAGCTTCCACGACCCTCCCCTCTCGTGAAGGAAGCTGGGCACAATCGTCTCATAATTATCCAGAAAGTTCCCGACCCTCTCATCCAGACGAATCAGATATAGAGAGAGAGAGAGAGAGAGAGATGTCATCAAATATGTAAAGCTAGCGAGCTCATTAATTGTTTCGTACTGTTTCTGGCATCGCGTCGTCGTTCGACACGCATTTACGGAAGCATGGGACATACCGAAGAAACTTCGGCATTCACACCCACCCTGCCCGAAATGAAAATCTAACCTCTCCTTTCTCGTTCACATCTGCTCGGCACGGACGAAACAGCACGTTTCCTCAAAAATTTAACACCAACGGAAAGTGAGCTCTGAAGCTTCCATCTGGGTCCTGAAGACTCGCGCGTTTCGCCTTTCTAGAAATGACGGGGGATTTCGCTCGATGCTAGCCATCATCTTTTCCCCAGCAATACAATACAATCCAATGGCTCTTTGACACGTCCAGATTTCATAAAGAGAGGCACGACCAAAAAAATGCGATATTCTCTCTATTGCAGAGAAGAAGCCTCGAAGGAAGTCCAGAATTTTCAAGGGGCGATTCCAATACATGCCTCCATCTCCCCATCACACGGATGCCGAAGCGGCCAAACATTTAGAACCCCATCCAAACATGAGTTACCGGCAATTCAACCGTCCGTACAATCGGGCGCCGGCACGCAGGATTGTGAGACTTTGTTATGCCAGCGGTGCACTTCCTCTCGACACGATAAATTTTGCCCACGACAAAGCAATGACTACAGTGCGCGTGGTTCAAACTAATCTAAGTCCCGGTATGGAACTAGAGACCGGCACCAGTAGTCTCGATCTTTGAATTTTCAGGAACGAGGACCGGCCGGTCCGATCCCAGTGCGATCGCTAATGCCAGCTATTTATAAAACCCTAATCCTTTGATTTAAACTAACCCTTCCAATCTCAAACATCCACTAAAATAAAACATACACATGACTATCGTACAACCATCGCATGAGTATTTATAATCCTAAAATAATAACAAAAGACTAAATTAAGAAAGAAAATACTTAAAACAACCGAAACAGGATTATGCACCCGCATCACTCTCCTCGAGTTGGAAGAATCAAGCTCAAAATGGAATTACACATGTACTTTACCGAATTCAAGCTGTGCGAACAAAATAATAGGTTTGCATAATACATTCAAGACAAAATAATATTGAGTCGAGAGAAAAGACACTATCGAAGACTACATATCGACAAAGATGGGGAAGGGGAGAAGAGCGAGCGAAGAGGTGAAGGGAGCAAGCGCTAAGTAAAGCTCCGTTGCAAAGGTGAAACACAAGTGTCTTGCGTCTCGGGAGACGAGAAATGAGCGTCAGGTGGAAAATGAGAAAATTAAGTTAACTAATTTCTCAAAAAAGATAATTTTTTTTTAATTATGTGTGTATATATATACACATTTTTTTTTTCTGAGAGGTCCGATCCGATCCATGATTCCATCCATCATGGAACCGAGGACTAGATTGGACTATCCCCATCAAGGATCAGACCAACCTAATCGATCCAATTGATTCAATGATCATGGCGATTCCTCAGATGACTAAAACTTTTCTTTTTCACGACAACATAAGGACAAAGGTGTGATGGGCGTCATTAGCTGTCTACGCAACGCAGAACGCATCGAGCTGTTTTGGTGACTCCCAGGTTTATTTATAATAATATTGCAAGCAAGTTTGGGAACATCGTGCGCCATGGAGAACGCGAAAATGCGCAATCATGCTCAAGACACTACCACCTTCATTAAGAAGTCAGCAAAAAACACCGAAACCCACGTCTTCTAGCGACAACACAAGAATCGTCATTGCTGGCTACAGATTTCATGCGTATCTGCCGCCCGCGATTTCAGAACTAAAACAGGAGGAGACAACCGAACTAGAAAACAGCGAGTGTTCACAGTGTCGTCTGGACATACCACACGAATCGCACGTGTATTGTTCGGATTTGGAGCGCGATGCAGTGGATGCACCGCCGACATGCGACCAAGTCAGGTCGGGTGAGGAAGAGAGCCAGAACGCCAATTGAGCAACAGAATGCACTGTGAGAACGGGACCGCGTGTGGGTAGGCCCCTCCCCTCCCCTCCCTCCCCCCTCGAGGCGCGGATCCGTTCTCTTCATCCGCTATTTTCTTCCTGGGTCTCAAATTTAAAACTTTAATTTGTGGCGAACAACTCAAATGCTGGGATGGGCCTTGCTTTATGCTTAGCAGAGGCAAAAAATGGCCTAGTTGGTCATGCTGGGTTGTCTTCAGCTCACGAAGTGGATTTTGGCTTTCTCTGCCGCATTTATGAAGTCCTCTTTCTGGTGTGGTGTATATCGTGTCCTCACGGATCTATGTTTGGCCTTTCTCTTACGTTATTCCGTGCTTATTGCATCGGAAATGCTGATTGTTGGAGCATTGGTCTCTGCTAAACCCCATACCTCAGTTTATCAATCTTTCAGTTTGAAGGCACTTCTAAGTAAAGATGAAAGGAAGGGAAAGGACGATTCTGCCTGATTTGATAACTCCCTAAACATGAGACGCGCTTCATTCATGATGCCTTGGTTCCACTGAGAGAGAGACAGATACAGAGACAGAGAGAGAGTAGCACCTCAAACTAGCATGAAATTGAATCGCAATATGAATCATGAAAAAACCATCCATTTTCTTGATATCCCGATCTCTCTCTGAAAAACTCAACTTTTTGCAACAACTCCAGGGCAAAGGCGCACGCCACAGGCATTAGGACAAGTAATCACGTATGTTGAACGGCTTTCACAGCCATCATGATAGTGGGAAGGACATTTTTTTCAGGTGAAATTAGCGGACAGACATGCTGATACAGCAGGCTCGGTCCTTAATCCAGCTTTCATGAAATCGACAGAAATGTCACAAGCTTCTAACACAAGCAGTGCTTGGTAACTCAGGCGGTTCCAGAATGAAAGAGACGGCAGGTAAAAGAACTTAATTTCATATAAATCTGCGACGCAGTATCTTTATACATGTAAAGAATGAATAGAATGATGTACTCGTCAGATAAATCCTATCGCTGATGTAAGGGGTCGTAAAAGTCCCCCAAAGAATGGTTAAATGAAGGCACTATATCAGAGTAGCAGAAGCCTAAATGAAGGCACTGTATGATCAAAAGCCATCATCATCAATCAATGTCACCGCCGGAGCTGAGCAACATGAAGAGAAGAGTATCATCTTGTCCAGAAGCCTAATCAGCTCCAGCAACAGTTTTAGGCAAATCTACGTCAAATACTAGTCCAATCTCTCGGTAATAACTATGTAGTAAGCCATCACATGTACTGACCCAATTGAATCAGCATCACACTTATGTCATCGCAAGAGCCACGGGAAACAGAGAGGTCCACAAGCTTCCTACATGCGAGCATTGGTTCGGGGCCATCGGTACCCATACATAAAGGCCGAGCAATATCTACAGCTTCCTGGTTACTGACCTGAAATCGAGTGCACAAAGAACTTCATCAGTTCCTTTACAACGAAGCTTCCAAATCACGAATAATTAGCATGCTCATTTGTTTTCTTTTTTTTCCCAAGAAATTGGAGCTCACCTTGTCCCATAAACCATCAGACGCAAGAATCAGGAACTCAAGCTCGGCTTCAATTTTTAACATGTTAGTCTCCGGCTCAGCTGTCACCCACTTTTTATAATGCCCGATCTCCAATTCCTCTTGACACAGCAAGGGAACCCTGAATTCTCCAGACTCCATTGTAAATATCAACATACCCACCCTGCAAAGTAAATGAAATCAGAACATTAAGTCATAAATTCGACCGGACATCTAAGATGAATCTTCAACGGTAAGCAAGTAGATTTAAGAAATTACATATTTTCTAAATCCTCACCTCTGCCTCGATGCGTTCCTTTTCATCTGCCCTATAAGGCCTGTGATCAGATGTGAGAGCCTCTGCAGTGCCAGCTCTACAACAACAGCTCGACAATCTCCAGCATTAGACACGAAGAGGTTGCCCCTTCTGATCAAGGCAGTTACACAGCATGAGCCGCCTCGTGATTCCCCATTCAGAAAATCCAAGTCGGTCTTCAGGTAACCATGCTTCACAGCCGTCTTGGTTTTCAGGCTCGTCTCTTCTCATCACTTCATCTATAATATTCTTATTCAAGTTCTGAGCGGCAAATTCTGCAGCATTGCACCTCCATGCCCATCAAATACACCAAACAACGCCTGCATATTGAAAGTAGCACAATCAGGTTAGCAGTCCTATTGCATGTTGACGAGGGCCACAGTGAACTGAAGTGACTAAAATTCCTTTCAGAACAAACCTTACTCAGGTTCATTACCATTTCTTCGATTCTAGCTTTGACATCTTAAGTCAGTAACCTAAGCTTCCAACCACTTTCTTCCTGGTGATCACAAATACCAAGCACAACTCATCCTGAACCGTTCTAGAGCTGTAGCATATACCATTTTAGGGTTTTCATCAATCAAATCCCAAGCTAAAGCTAGCGAACAGAATTAAATCCCAGGAAACAATATCAAATAATAGTCACTAGGGTTTAATTCACAATCGGTAGGTTCAATTTCATCTATAGATAAACTGTTTAGGTGCAATGACGGTGATCCAACGCGAACGCAAGCTATTCACAAACCATCCCGTCATCGTGATTAAGAAGAAGCAAAACTGAAAGCAGAAAAGTTTACCTGCTTGCTATCTCCATGGATAGCGACCGAAGCGGAATACCGATCCTCCATAGCTTCCCTCCTCCCTCTCTTGCAATAAACAGAGTACCCATACTCCTCTCTCTCCTCCGCCACGGTATCCGCCGCCGGGTCGCTGGAACCCCAAAACTCGGCGCCGCCACAGGTATATCCAGCCTCGCAGGCCTCTTCCGCTTCAAAATCGTTGGCGACGCATCAGACCCCGAATCGAGACCGGATTAGAAGTAGAAGACGAGAAGGAGGAGTTCGAGAGGCCAGTCGGCGGTTTCTGGAGCCGGAACCGGAAAGGCGACGACGGCGACGAGGAGGAAGGCGAAGAAGAAGGAGGAGGGGAGGGCTTGAGGTGAGTGAGGGACAGAGAAAGGGCCTCGGGGGAGGAAGACAGGAGGGAAGCCTTGGTGCAGAAGAGAGAGCCCGAAATGACTCTCGACGGGGAGAAAACTGGAGAATTGGCAACAGCGAGCGAACAAGACATGGTTTTGGGTCAATGATCTCGCGCACTCCGTGCCCTGGTCGTCCGAGGTTTCGCCTGCTGCTCGACCTGTGCCGATGGTTGTTCGCTCCACGTTCGATTTTCTGGAGAAGATGGACGCAGAGAGAGATGCCTTCGCTTTGTTAGAAAGAGAGAGAAGGATTGAAGGTATATAAATGGTGGGAAGTGGTCTGGTTCTGCGTAGAGTGCGCGTTTGATGGGCGAGATTTTTTCACGTCCGGATTCAACCATGGTTTGACCAGTGATGGAGACGCTCCACGGGCGAAAGTTCCAAATTGCCCTCCCAGGTTTTGCTGGCTAACCGAACTTGTGTTGGAGGTTTTTTTTGTTTTATGAAAGAAAGAAAGGAATTGCCAAAAATATCTGCTCTAGCTTTTTGGTTCTTGACCTGAAAATCATCATGGAATTGGGAAAAAAAAAAAATCGTCCGTCTTATGGTCATCTCATATCATAGTCGGGAACTGAAATAATTTCAAGATTGTGAATCAAGTCGAACCTCTAAATTGAATTCATTAATATTAATAGATTGGGTATCGATTATCTACGGTTCTCTTAACGTAGGTCGCTCTAATATTTGGGCACGTGAAAGTTCTCCTCTCTACATTCGAATTTGAATTTCTATCACGTTCGTCACATTAAGAGTCGTCGACAGCAGAAATGTTTGTGGCTTATAATATTTTCTTCACGTTAAGTAATACATGCTTCGGGCACCGGATGAAGCCGGCGGAAGAACCTACCATCATGTCGAAGATTTGCTTCTCTTTAATACCTTATCCTTACAAAGAGGTCGTTATATATTGATTAACAATCCATGACAGAGGCCGTATTTATTTGAGTAGGCAGGAAAAATCGCCAACTTATTCACCCTTACTTTGCTCCGTCGCTACGGTAGGATTCTTAATTCTATCCTCGACGCTTTTTTTCCCAGGCACAGGGACAAAGTAAGGTTTATTATCGTGACTCGACGTTTTCCGAATCTACAAAAAGAAGGGGTGTTTTTTTGGGGGGTAATAAGGTAATTTTGGGGGGTGGCTGGGGCGCGGGGGGGGGGTGAGAAGGAGTGGAGACGAGACCGCAAAAAGAGGGTTTCAAAAAGTAGAAGGCAAGGAGGTCAAAGCACGTTACTTGGTTTCGATACGCTCTCTCTCTCTCTCTCTCTACATTACCCTACTCAGGCAAAGAAAAGGAGGTCTCGCCTTCTTTCACTCCTTTGAGAATACTGACGATTCTTTCCGCCTATTTTGGCTTCGTCGTGAACACGAGAGGACTGAAGGAAACAGAATGAGAGGGCGGGCCAGCAAGCAGCCGCCTCAACGACCGAGTGAAGTGGGCCCCACCCACCGCCACGACCACCTCCTCGGTTTTTTTTTTTTTTTACTTTTCGATTGACTCGTTCGTAGCGTAGAGCGGACAGGACAAAGGAGGGATGTGAGGTGAGGCGAGGGCCAGGCAGAGGCAGGCGCCTCTCTGAAAGCGAAAGTTACCGTTAGGCTTCAGCGAAGGGCCAGTTCGATTTTTAATATTTGTTGCCTTCGGGGGCATCCATTTGACCGTTGGCCGGGAGAGGGCAACATTACCACCACCCGACAAATTACTATCTCCATCGCAAGCAGCATTACAACATCAAACGCGTCTCGATTGCTTCTAAAATTTGTGTTAAACAAGCGAGTCAGCAAAATAACTTGGAAAGCCTTTCGCGGGGCTATATATTAAAAAATAGAGAAAATACGATTAGTCCACGCGGCAAACGGTGTGCCATCGCATCTTATCTGACGGACTTTGTGTTCCACCACATGCGCGGGCTCCCCCAGTTGGAACCGCCTTTGCTCTAGAGCTCGCTCTAAACTCTGGTTGCTATCATCAATCGCTTAATCGCTTTTTATTATATATATTTTATTATTTCTCACTTCTCTCTCGAATTGAGTTGGGTTTATGGCCTAGCAATTTGGGGGTTTTTTTGTTTTTGGGGTGGGTTCGGGGGGTTGTGTTTGGTTTAGGGCTCCTATTGAGGTTTTCTCCGTAAATCTCGTGATGTTGGGTCACCGGTACAAAATGCTTGTTCTCCTGGTGCGATGAGACCTTTCCGAGGGGGCCGACACGCTTCACGGAGGCGATTGGAGGTCGGTATTCCACTCTTGAGGCGTTTTGAAACAAGTGTCACTTTGGAGGGTTTTTGAAACTTTCTCTCCTCAAATTCAAAAGAAAAACTCGAAAAAGCTTTCAAGCGCGTGAAAATAGACCCCTCGTATTTCCACACACTCCCTCGATAGCAATAGGCTTGAAACAACACGGTTTCTCTTTGAAGACGCATGTGATGACATAAGAGGGGTGATAGAAGAAAAAAAAAATGCTTGTTCTCCTGGCGAGATGTGACCTTAGGGGGGGGGGGCAAGGCACGCATTCGTTCGTTTTGTGGAGGCAATTGAAGATCGGTATTCCACTCTTGAGGTGTTTTGAAAATAAGTGTCATTTCGGAAGGGCTTTGAAACTTTCTCCACACCAAATTTAGAAGAAAAACTCAAAAAAAATTCAAGCATATGAAAACAGACCCCTCATGTTTTCATACACACACACACACTCCCTCGATAGCAACAGGGCTTGAAATAAAAGCTGGTTGCTAGCTAATTTGTCAATTAACACGGTTTCTCTTTGGAGACGAACACACATTCACACACACACACACTCTTCCCCGATAGCAACACACTCAAAACAAAAGCTGGTTGCTAGCTATTTGTCAATTAACACGGTTTCTCTTTGGAGACGCATACGATGACATAAGAAGGTCGTAGGGTCTCCATCATATTTCGTTTTCCTTGCCAGTAAACAAATCTACCGTCGTAGGAAACGCAGGAAGTGTAAGCCAGTCCATGGTGGGCCCCTAGAAATGACATTTCTCGCTTCAATTCCAACGCCCTCGTTAGACCAGACTGCTCTTGCGTTGAATTCCTGGAGCCCCCCACTGGTTTGACCGTTTGGAAATTGGGCTGAACTCACACGACCAATTTAACCGTGATTCTCACATATTTCCGTCATTAGCACTCCCTTAAAATTCAAATTTGATCTTCATTACCTTAATTAGTTTTCAATTCGGAATTGATCATAATCAAGATCCAATTGTTTTGCATAATCAAGATCCAATCGTTTTGCAAGGGCGCGCGGGCGCTTCTTATATTTCCAGTTCTCTATTTCTTTGTCCAGTCCATCTTCAATCTTCATGAAGTGTGTATCCCTTTGTTTTTCTCTCCAGCTCGCGAGCTGGAAATTCAAAGTCAAATGGGGCGAGCAGCTCACTCTTTTCTTCTTCTTCTTCTTCTTCTTCATAGAAAGGGTACTTTACGGGCAATGAGGACTAATTTAATCCAGGCTTAGCTCAGCTTACTAATGTGTGAACCGCATAAAAACTGTCGGCGGAGAGGGGGAAAAAAGACTCCCTTTTGGACCGGAAACAACGTAAAAAGACGAGGATGTAGTTCCCCGACGTCCAAATTACTTCAGCAATAATGAAGCACTGGATAGCGAGGGGAACGATTTTATCGGCTTCGATCTGGAAAATGGCCGACACCACCACGATCGGTGTAAGCCATCGATTGCTTCGACAGCAACACGAAGCCAAACGTTAACACTAACACAGTCTCAAATTCAATTTCAATTTGGGAGAGGACACAATCTGTTTTGGTGAGACTCAGTCCCTTAGATGTTCATAAAGAGCTGCGATCATTCTCGCAAGTCATTACAGGTCTGTAGAGCTCATCACCGTCTCACTTACAACAACACCAAACGAAAACAGAGAAAACACAAGGAGAAAACGCACATCAAGGTACATTAATTTCGACGGAAGGTGGACATGTAGTTGCTCCAGTGTTTCTCCCAAAGCAACGAAAGAAGTCCGAGGGAGTGTTGTAGAAGAAAGCAACACGGAGTAATATTGCTTCAAGGGAACGAGTCTTGTGGGAATCGAATAATCTCCTCACAGACCAGATAGCGAAGCTCGAATTACAAAGGCGATCCCGATAATCTCACGCAGATCGACAGACATGTCGACGGATAAGAAGACGAGTTCACGCGTCAACAATCCGACTAATCAAGCATAGATTCCTATATCGAAACGACCGATGGCGAAGAAAAGGAAGAAGAAGAAGAAGAACGAAAGAGCTAATCGATGCAAACCGAAACCCTAGCTTCCCCAAACGTTTCGGCGCCGTGGCGATTGGAGGTGCGCAGAAACGGGGGGTCCTGACTTTATAAGAGAGAGAGGGAAAATCCGACGGTGGAAACGCTGTCTCGTTTCACGAGATGAGCGGCTATCGATGCATTTCGGCTACGAACCTGGCCGAATATTTGCCCTAGCTCCCCCAAAACAACAGCTTGCGTGCGGTGACCTGCGCACTATCGTTGGGCCTTGAGGAAGCCCATAAAGTTGGTCCGTGCAGGAGTTTGTCCTCAGATGGGCCATTCAGTGTGGTCCCACTTAATTTAGAACTGGGCTTATGTTTTAACCCATCTGTTTCGTTTTGCGCATTCCTTTTCCCCCACTGATTTTGGAAGTGTTCCTTTTTTCCTCTTCTGCTAAAAGTTCCACATCGAACAAGAAAGGATGGGCAGCACGTGAGAGACTCAAAGTGTGTACTTGCTAGAAGAATCTAAGCAGCACGTGAAGGTAGATTTGCACTGTACAGTATCTAGTGACTTTAAGTCTGTTGTGGAATGGTTGATGGGCCGAGAAGAAATCCTATTATGATCTATCTCACCCCTTACCTTGGAAATTTTTTTTTGTATCCCGGATATATCCCCATGTATCCACCCTTTATTTTCTCCTAGACAGCTGCCGAATATAGGATATAATAAAATAAATTCCACCTCGGCTTATATCTTAACGACCAAATGTAGTCTTTGGGATATTTTGTGTTCAAAACTTACCTCAGCTTGTGGGAGAAAAAACTGAACGGATGGTAACAAAATTAAACAAAAGGTGAGATACGGATGGCCAAATCTCCCTAAGGGGCTTAGTTCCTGCTAATGGTCCTATGCAGACTCAAAAACTATGCATCCCAAAATATAACACCTCGAATGCATTTATGCAAACATGACTTAGTCAAACACGTCTCAAAATTGGCATGCTTGGAGAAAAATGAAGTGAAGAGTTGGGGTGAGCAAGACCGGTAGACCGAACATTTCAATTCTTGGGAGTGCCGATCCGGTCCCATAAAATTGAAACCGTTGATTTTCGATTCGGTTCTCGATTCTAGGGAGAACCAGACTGCCCAAACCGAATCGATTATTCTTCATATTGATTTTGCTAAATATAAACCGAATTTTAAATAATTATTAAATTAAAGTCCGTGTTACTCATCCTTATTAATAATTTATCAGTTCAATTTGATCGCCTTTCGACCAAATTTTTTTTATTTCTTACCACTTGAGAACCACATCAAACTAGCGTGGTCCTAGAAATTGCGAACTGGATCAAGAACTGATCACCATTAGTGAAGGGATGTTTGTTTTTCCCGCTTCTCTCTAAATGAGGAAAGTCAAAATCAATTTATGGAGCTAGAGAAGCTATGTACTGAAGAGACGCATGAATTCAAGATGTACGTGTATTTAAAGAGAGACAAGAACCGAAGAGATATATCTCATTTCGTTCACTCCGTTAATTCATTAATCCATTAAAAGCAACACGAGGCCCAACTCAAATTCAAACGTTTGAATTTTCGCATATGGATTATCGTGCGCCATCCATGTTTATCTGGTCAAAGCGAAGGGGAGAAGGTAGACGAGGACCAGAACTTGATTACAACTTTTAACCCGTTTATTTTTTTCACGTTTGTTGAGCTATGGATAAGGCCGAGCGAAAGGAAAATTAAAAAAAAAAAAAAAAAAAACGTGGCTCCTTCTGAATAACGACGATTGGTACGGCTAGTTGATAAACACCGATCTCACCGTCATGGTCCCCGGTCAGACCATGTGCAACTTCCGGAACCGAAAGCAAACGACTGGACGAAAGATGGCAGTTTTTTGGCGCGTCGGATTTTTTCCGCTTCTTATCCGTTCCCCAACGATAATTATCCCCGACTGCGTAGCCAAGTGCAGACAAACCCACCCCGGTCCACGTCCGCGCTGTCGGTCGGCATCTATCCCGCCTCTTCTCCTCCTCCAAGCCGACGCAGCTTTCAATCCAGTCGCCGCGCATTGCACGAGTCGGACTGTTTTCTCCGCAGCTGGTCTCGATTCATTTACAGTTGTGGCCTGCCCCCGGACCGCGTGCTTTGGTTTCAGCAGGACCGTCTTACCGTTGAATGGATTCGGCCCCGATCCGAAGATGCTGTTTCAGTCATCTTCCGCACGACTTAAGTCAATAATGACGGCCATAATCCACCCCCGCCGGTAAAGGCCGAATCTTTTTCCCACACCATCGGGTCTACCTCTCTCTCTCTCTTTAAAGTTTAGACAGGGTCCGTCCACGACGGCACCAATTGCCCCATCCCAATCCACTGGGGCCGTTCTCATCTTCCTACTGGAAAGTCGTACGTTCATTTGTCTGTCGTCGTGCTCGGCCACAACTCCAAATCTTGGGAAGATCCTGCAATTATGGTCCTCATCAGTGTCCCACGTGTCTTTTTGTGCCTTTCGTAGGACGGACCACTTGGGATTGAGCCCACGGCATGACGCTGGATCAACTTCAGGATTCTTTACTTTCGAGGTTTTTTTTTTTATTCTGACTTTTCCCTATGCTTTTGCTTGCAGTCTCGGCTCTCTCCTTTTGAATTTTGCGACCCCCACCAGCCTAGGAGATTGGTACACAAGTCGTGTCGGGTCGACGGAAAAAAAAAAATAAAAAAAAATAAGGAAAGAGGATTTTGTGCATCATTCTCATCGTTGATAACTATCTCAAATAATGAGTTGGTAACACGAAAAACTAGTTGATCAGAGAAAGCTAGCAAGGGAGTGGAGTGGCTTAATCTATTGGACGACAATTTACACATTCATGTAAGTCCCGAGGGAGTGGCATCGGTGATTGTGGCACGCAAGGAAGTGATAGAGCAACTTGCAATGAAAGAGAATTGGTGGAGAGAATGTCACGAACCGAATTCTTCCATTCTCTTGTGAGTTGAAGAGCGTAGTTTTGTGGCATCGGGGTAAAGAGTGAGTGACATAAAAGAGATAACACAACTGATGTTTCGGAGTGGCATCGGGATGTTTGTTCTACGAGTTTTGGAATGGAATGAGTACCATCTTAGTAGATCTTTAAAGGCAGATTTGGCCTCTCATGTGGGGGTGGCGTCAGGATGTTTGTTTTACGAGTCTTGGAATGGCATGTGTTAGGATTCGACGCACAATCAAATTGAGGTAAAATATAAAGCGAGAAACAAAAATCGAGATACGATATTTTATCATGATTTACCCTTAAATTAGAGCTACGCCCGGCAAATGATTTTATTATAATTAGCGCATCACACCGTTCATTACATTCCTCAATTACAAGATAAAAAAAGAGTATATAAAGTATAAGCTATTCATGAGTTCAAGCCTAAATTACTAATAAAAAAATATGGACTTAAATCGTAAAAGCTCGTTGAGCGGGACCCACATGCTTTCCTATCGTAAGAGAGTATGAACCACAACTCAACAGAATAAATGCCATCTCGGCGAATCTTTGATGACGGGATTGGCCTCTCATGCATAAATTGGTTGGGTGATGGTCCCTCTCGCTTAATGGCAAGCCTAAACAAGTTGTCGTATTGAAGTGTTCTGTGCGCATTGCTTGTGGGACTAGATGCTTGAGCTAAATGGGCATGCTATCATCCGGTGTGAGGATAAGATTCACCATATTATTCTTAGGAATTGTTTTAGAAAGAAGGCTAGCATGGTGTTCTCGCCTTATCAAGCACTAAGAATCTGTCAACCCGTGATACATACATAATCGGTTGCTGTCTTTGCGTGTTGGGCTTAAATAACGTTAGCGTGGGCAACGTTGGACCATAGGGTGCATTGTCTATTGCCCGAGGGACGGGAACGGATTTATCCCACTCTCTGTCCTTTCAGCACGTTCACATTTCCCATGTGCATCGTCGGGTCGCGCAACTACCGGGTAAAATGTAATAGAGGATTGGATCGATGCTCAATAATGATGCTCCGAGTGTCATCATCTCGAAAGACTGTCAGACAACAATGGCAACGAGAAAATTGAGTTTTTCCACATCTACGCCACCTCAGCTCAACAATGATGCTTCGAGTGTTGTCATCTCGGGAGACTCTCGGACCAATAATGGCAACGAGGAAATCGAGTTTTTCCATGTCTTTTTCCTTTCTTAATTGAGATTTCGGGTTTCGTTTGCTTGTGGCACGTACCGTCTTAGGATCAATCCGAAGCAAATACTTCAATTCCGGGATCGTTTCCCACGTTGAGGACGATTTTTCGAAAAATTTACTTCACAGAGAATTGTTTCGATTGTCAAATTAACAATCTGTTTTGGGCCACAAAAAATAAATAGTAAATAATTATTACGCGGTCTACTCCTTCGAGAATTTATGGCCGATAACGTATTGTTATTCTCATAGCTATTCGAAAATTGTTATGTTAGCAAAATCTTTTCACAAACACCTCTCTCTCTCTCTCTCTCTTCGTTATCTATTTTTTTTTTTTTGCTTATGCCTAGTTCGATGGGAAAATTAGTTGTCGCTGGTCAATGCGACAGCCTCAAGGAAGATGGAGGGACGGAGCAGCGATAAATCCGCCATTGCTGATCAGGAGTTCTGATCAAGAAGACGATGTGAGGCGATGGCTGACTCAGCTCCTCAAGACTTTCGAGCGGGGACAAGCCTTTATTCCCGCGAAAAATGGGGCAAGTCTCATTATCCTTTTCATTGCTGAGGGACATCACGTTTGACTTTTTTACCAACCGACTTTCAAAGAAGAAGTATCACGTAACTCGTTTGATTAACATGTCAACTGCCGATTTTATATAGCGTTGCTTTAATACTGGATCTCGACAAGCAGACTGTTTATGAAATTGTTGTATGTGTTGCAACGTACGTCATCAGCCAAGTAGACTGCCCTCGAAACAAAGAGAGAGTTTTTGAATTTGGTGGCGATCGATCTTGGATGGGGCATGAGAATTTTCCAATTTGGTGGCGACCTTGGATACTCCAAAGCAAAGGGAGTGTTTGGTTTGGAGAGAACAAGAAAGGACTAATGTTACGTTGGAGATGGACATGTCCCAAAAGCCATGGGACGTGTGCTATGCTATTTCCTTTTTTTTTTTTTTTTTGAGCTCTAATTTGGTGAAAGATTCGAACGCTCCTGTCGTTTGACCAGAATTGGATGGACATGTTGTAAGGAACTCGATTGATAAGTTGTCTATTTTAAAGTCATATCTTGAAAACGTCTAATACAAAGTGAGATTTTTCTGGACTAAAAGATATTGTTATCGCCTCCTTCAATTATACATGGTGCTTAAACATTAATGGCATGGTTATTATGTAGACATTTGTGAACCACTCGTGTCTTAATAACTTATCATCAAAATATATGTTTTTTTTTTTATGTGTTCGAAAGTATCGTTTGAACAGCACGGGTATTGAGAGATACTGGGAGGAAACGCAACGTCACCCATCTTAAACAATTTCAAACATAAATTCAAAAAACACGATAACTAGCTAAGACACCCAGACAACTCCCAAATT
>JAGVVM010003894.1:0-31501 GCA_019149425.1 Psidium friedrichsthalianum
AATTCTAATTATATATATATTTTTTCTTTTTTTGTTGTACTTTTCTTTTTCCTTTTTCTCCTCTTCTCTTCCTCGTCTATAATTTGACCTCATCGATGGCTAGTGGAGCACTGGAGCTCACTAACTCAAGCGAGAGCCACCCTTGCCTGGGTGAGTGAGAGCCACCCTCACCCTCGCCAGGCCAGGCTTGTGTGAGAGTCGCCTTGCCTGGGCTGGGCGAGCAAGGGCAAACTAACTAGGTGAATAAAGGAAGGTTATAAAATAATTCGAAGCCAAGACAAGGTGGTCTGAAGAACAACGATGGTCGGTGGAGGAAATAGGGAAAAGAGAAAAGAAAAAAATTGAAAAAAAAATAAAGGACGAAAATTTCATTCAATTGGCGAGGTTACACCCTTCTTTGAGGTTGATATAGCAATTTCAGACCCTGATTTGAAATATTTTGAAATTGCCCCCATTTCCTTCTTCGAATTTCTTTTCTCGACGCCAAATTGAAGTCGTCGACCTCCATTAGAAAAGAAAATACACGTCATGAAGCATATTAAATAGAACCCGTGACTTTTTTCAAACATATTTGAATGCCACGTCCATCGTCGCTAAATGACTGCCTTTTTGCTCTCTTTTTCATTCCAACAAGAGAAAAATGCAAAGAGCCTTAGTTCGTGGAGCCCCCGTAGCTATAAATGTCCAAGGAAATTTTCACATTGTTTCAAGAAAAGATAAAAATCAAACAAAATAAGTAAATCTGAAAGATAAATTAACGTGATACAATTTGTAGAGACTCGCTTATTTCACCATAAAGATGGGTTTGTTATAGCATCAAGCCCAAACGGCAACCGGTCACTGAATCTCGCATCAATGGTAAGTACATGCTAAGATATCCTTCTCCACTTATGGCTTTGCCAAAAGGCGGTGCGGGCCTAGGTTCGATGTCTTCAGTGCCATCACTGGAAAGAGATAACAACAACACTAATATTGTAAATTCCAGATCTATTTTTCAATTAAAAAAAATTCCAGATATAATTCTAAATCGGAATTGAAGAATACTCAAATCGAAATCTAACTCTAGATAGGGAGAGAAGACAAGCAAAAGAGATACCGACTAATCATAAAATCACTTTCGGATAAGTCGACTGTTGAAATAGTAGAAGAGTTGTGCTCGACTATATGGAGCAAGCACGAGAGTAGTAGCGAGCAAGCAGATTCGGAATAGCTGATTCTTTCGAAGCGCTCACGCTTCGAACCTTTAAGTTCATCGGACAAAACTCCTTATGTGGAGGAAATTGACAAAGATAGCTTGCGAAAACAATGAAAAATTTTCAAGAAGAAGTTGAGGATATAGAGAGATAGAAAAACAAGGGAAATGAAGAGGATGTCAGTCGAGATCGAGAGAAAGAGAGAGAGAGAGAATGATCCGTCTCTCTCTCTCCCTCGGAAAGTTGCTGCCGGAGGGCTTGGCGGCGATTTAGGAAGGGGGAAAACCCTAGGGGAGTGGAGCACGCGAGCACGATTCGCGAGCACGGATTTCCCACACCCTGAGAAACTCCATCGGAATGATACGGTGATTGCTGCTATCGTTTCTTTGATTCAGGTGTAAATAGTAATCTCATAAATGAGCGGCATAACGCTCGTGACGCGCACATCCACACACGTCCACACATAACAAGTGTCGGTTCGGTCTCAACTGCTACTACTACTTTAACCCAAAGCGTCAACGAAAAGCACAACCCTACGTTAACCCCCCCAAAGCGTCAAGAACAAGCACAACGCCACGCTCGTGTCACGATGTGAATGCCTCCAAAGCGTCAAGAATAAGCACAACCCTGACTTAACCCACCACATCTATAAAACCCCCAAAAAAAAGTAAAATTAGTTTCTGCTCTCCAAGGAATTAGCCTGTGGATGCAAGAACCCTAGATTCCACAGAAGCAAGAAAGAAATGACGACTTAAAGAGCTGGCTCTCTCTCTCTCTCTCTCTCTCTCTCTCCACATTCCTTGTGGAAGGAGTGAGCGCCAAGCCATCGTCGTATTCCCCTTTCTCCATCATTTTCTTTCCCTTGATCCCGCTTTTTTCCCCCCACTTTAATCCGGTTAAGACGGATATAAGAACGACGTTTCTCTTTTCCCTTTTTCGATGTTTCCTGCTGCGAAGTCGAGGGAAAAACGACAGGCATGTGGGTTCAATGATGACAACTACCGTCGCGAGAATGGAAAGGGGGAGCGACTGTGGTCAACTTAAAGACTACATAGATTCCCCATGTTTCGTGTTATGCACGACATGCATAATGTTTGTAAATTGTCTGGTCATTTTTTGCTCGGAGCTCATTCGGGCATTGCCGTCACTAGATGGCGACTGATCGGCGCTTTTTATCTAAGTAACTCATGGGTTAAGTTCATGCATGCATTAAGAACTAATTATGCCAAAAACAAAAACAAAAAAAAAAATTGTGATTACGTCAATTGGTTATGTATGCCCACTTAATGGTTGTTTCTCAATCTGATGTTGAAAGGGCAAATGAGGGTCCATGTGACCTAACGAGGTTGCGATGACAAGTTCGGCATTTATTTTCCATTCTTTTGAATCTTTTCTAAGTATTTTGAATTGGTGCGACCTTTCGAAATCGTGATAACTTATATTATAATAAATTGTTCTTTTGGGCACATGTTCAAGAATGACGCCTCGCTTGATATCAACAACCAAACCCTTCTCTTTGTAAGTGAGCTTGCGTGATGTAAACCAAGTCGATTTGTTCCGTCTTAATCCGAGATGCGAGCGTAACTCGACGACTCCTCCTGTTTCTCTTCTTTAACTTCCCCCATCCATCGAAGCACCCTGCTGTCAAGTGACGAGATCCGTAGTAATATTCATCATGAAAGGGAATAAAGGCAGAAGCAAAAACGGAAGCAACCCCAAAACGTATTTCTCCAACCAAAAAAAAAAAAAGGAACGAAGCAATCAGAAAATGCTAGAATCCAAACCATACGACGCGCAGCGGTTGGGCATCGATCATCCAATTATTGAATGATGGACAAGTGTCGCTGGCACAGTACTCTATTGTCTCTTTTCTTTTTTTATTTTTATTTTTGTCGGTAATTTGTTGAGCTCAATTTTCTTTCGTCAAAGAGAAGATTCTTTCGGGAGCACAATTTTCTTGCCCGGCCGACACTTCTTGCTCAAAGTAACGGTCGGCAGAACATCTCTCAAAAGTCAAAACCGAGCCGCAGATCATCATTTGTTCTTAAGCTCGCAAAGAAAATTGTCCAAAATTCCTCAAAGTTATTTCTTTTTATCGATTCAATCATAAACCTTTTGATCGCGTCAATCAACTCACAAATATTTTCGGATTTTGGTAATTAAGTCAATTCGGCCAATTTTGACTTGAAATTGCTAATATTTTTCCTTTGGTTATTTTATTCTATCTTCCTATTTCGTTTTCGCCCAGACCATCTTACTTGCCCATGATAGTCAAGGGATGACAACCCTAATCGGCCATAGCAAGAAAAAGAAAACAAAAAAAGGAATAAGAAAAAAAATATTGAAATATTATTAATAAGTGTCCACGTGAATTTCGGCCCAACAACGTAAGTGCTGGTGTTTTGGAAAGGTACCCCCTCTTTCTCTCCCTCTCCCCCTCTCCCTCCCCACCATTTTGGCTAATCTTGCTTGGTTTGTCTTTTCTTTTATCTCCCACTACGTTTTGGGCATTTGTGAGTGTGAATAATTTTCTACGGCTGATTTTGGATGAATGTGAAGATCAATTCGGCCATTCGTTCTATTTACAATCATTGATGAGGATGTTCGTGACATTATTCCATAAACTTTTCGAGATTATGCCACTCTCCTCTCCCGATTTAGAGTTAGGTCTAAATCTAGGGATTTTACTCTCTCAAACTATATCTAGATATAGATTTGAAAGTTTCTTACGAGTATTTAATCTGTGCTCTTTTAACATATTGATATTAGTTTCATTGTTTGGCGATGGTGATAGGGACCTCGAACCTAAATGCACATCGCAAGGCGTTGCAATTAGTGTGAGAGTTATCGATATGTGCTCATTACTGAATCTGGTAATCGGCAGCCAAAATTTTATGGTGGCGGATCTAATCTTGATGGATGAAAATGTGCTTTTAGTTACAGGATTTACTTTGTTATTTGCTTTTTTTTTTTAGTTATTTGAGAGCTCTAAAGCATTATATATACCTCTCAAATATTATCCTAATTAATGAATGGAATTTTTCTTTCGACAAAAAAAAAGGCCAAAATTGGCCGGATAAACATAATTGACAAAATGCAAAAATGTTTATAACTCAGTTGGCATAATTAAATTATTTAAGACTGAATTAATAAAAGTGTAATAAGTTTAAAATTTTTTGAATATTTTTTTCCTAAACTAGCCATAAGTAACGATTCTACCTCCAAAGAGGTCGAGCCGGGGCTAGAACCCTAATTAGTTAGCCGGCAATTCCGAAGTTCGCTTACTATGTAAAACCTTCGAAAGTCCGGAGCGCGGTGAAACTCGAGATCGAGGAAAACGAAAAGACCGTTGCACGGCAAAACGGAGGAGGAAAGATGGTCTCTTTTGTACTTAATCACGGGAGGAAATACTTGATTACAGTTCCCAAATCACGGTCCAAAAGCCATCAATGTTTCAACAACGCGTCATTAGTTGTTCCCAAAAGCCAATCATCGTGCGACCTCCGCGCTCGTTTTGACCGCAAAATCGATTGGCCTTGAAGCCCGCATTCTTATAGGAAATCGATGCTCGGCTGTCGGTCGGCCCGAATGGGATGGATCAGGGAATGGGCATTTAGACCCGTCGGCGACTCCGATCACATTATTGGTTATGGTCTGCACTGCAGATCATACATAATAGCAGAGACCATGAAAATAATAATTTCGGAGTGAATTATGATTTTGCTTGTTCTGTCGGATTACGAAGCGCATGGCCCGAAGCTTGCATGGAACCGACACCAGTACACCAATGAGCAGCTTGGGAGTTGGGACCAACTCATGGGAAAGATCGCTCGTATACTTCCCAGAAATAAGATCTCCCTTTAATTTAGGCATCTTGAGATCTAAGCCGAAATCGATACAGACGACGGTGCTAATCTCAGTGAATTCAATACTTTCTAGAAATAAGATCTCCTTAACTTAGGCATGTCAAGATTTAATTCGAAATCGATACACAATTTGTAAGTAAAAATTGTCTTGCTAAAACGATCACGCCTCCTTTTAATACGATATAATCTATGTAACTCTACAAAAAGGAACGTATCCAATGACTGAAAAGCACATCAGGATAGGAAGAAAAAGAAGCGGGGGAGGTCTTTCTTGACATGACCTTTTATTGAGGCGAAAATAATCATTCGATTGGTTCGCCGTCGCTTTTTTTTTTTCCACCCCTTATTAATTAGATAAAGCAAGAAAAGTTAAGAAAAACGAAATGAAACTAAAATAGTTTAAGGGACAAGTGGGGTTGCTTTGCTTAATGCTAACTAATGCTTTGGGGGCATTTCGTAGCTGGCGAGGGGAAAGAAGATGTTTTTCTTGCAATTTGCCGTTGGACAGAATGACGACTTCAACTCGGGTGACTGATTCTTCATTTGCCTTTTTCCTCTTTTGGTTTACAATTTCTATCGATCCTCTCTCTTTTACGACAAGCACGACCATAAGACTCCGCCGTCTCAATGCCTATGAAATATCCGGCAAGTCCAAAAATCGGGTAAGTCTAGGCTTTGACTCAAAGCAATTTGCACACGGTTGTCGGGATTTGAACGGATGACATCCCGTTCTCGAATCTAAAATTGGTGCAATACATTAATCCAACCAGGGAGCGATCATCTACACTCTCTTTCATTTGTTTTTCATTTTTTTTGTCCTTCTTTTGAATACAATAGAGGATGTTGATAATCCATTAGCTTTCTCAGGAATTCCTATCAAACTTTTGAAGATGGTATATAGCAATAGCAATAAGTATTGTTGATCATTTAACTTTATGAATAAACAAGATGACTCGAGTTTGTATATAGAGATTAAACATACAAACTTCATATATTCATTTTGTCAAAAGCTAAAGCTGCTTTTTTTTTTCCAACAGCATAATGCCATCTTTATTTTCTCTTCCTCTCTTGATCATTTCCTGTCTCCTTTTGAGCGAGAGATGAAGGTACCTTCCATTTTTCAAAAAGCAAAAAAGAAAGTCCATTAAAATGCAAAAGAAAAAGCAAATAAAGAATGGAAGTTAGTTGCCTCTTTCGGATTACAAAGAGCTAAAAAAAAAAAATACTGCAGTGTAAAAGGGCTTTTTTTTTTTTTGTTGGGCTTGTTGGTGATATTAGTTCACATGAATTGGGGAAAACCATGAAGGACAATGAAAAAAACCAGAGTCCCATTTACCTATCCTGAGTTTAAGACATTGGAACATCCACGTTTTGTACCTTTAGATTTTGGACAAACTTACACTTTGCACTCTCCAATTGTAAAATCCTGTGATATGCCAACTCATAACAAATTATGGTTTCAAATGCTTAATATATGCTAACTCAAGGACCGAATCGGGGGATGCGAAAAAAGGGCTAGAGTTTCATGTGTTTGGTCATCATCTTCTTCAAAGAATAATGAATCCACCAATTTCACGATGTCATTCACATTGATTCAGGTACACTGATTCTAAGGTTTCTCTACGAATCATTCTAACTTGAAAATGACAATCCGTACTGAGTAAAAAATGTTGGGTAAAAATTGACAGACAATAGATCCTTTATAACAGTTTGAAAGCATCTTGGAGGCTGTCTAGCAACGTATGATCATTCTCTACTCAACCGGACTCCAGAGACATCACTCTTCAGGTTTCCGATGGGAAGAAGTGACTGCGTCCGATGTAGCGTGAGTTTTTGGCAGACAAGGATCTGAAGATAGGAGATGTTTGCATCTTTGAAACTGTCACACCCCGATCCTTCAAGAAAAAGGGCGTGACACGGCTGTCCTTTTTAAATCAAAGGACGCAGCTTCAAACAAAATTCCAGTAGAGACCTGACATTCATATATATACAACTCCATATATATTCGATAAAAAGGACACAAAAGTTAAAGCCCATCTATCAAAGCAAAAGAGATACCCATATAACTCTTCACATCTCGCTCGGAACTCACCAACTATATACAACTTATCCAAAAAGTGCATATACACGTACGCATCTTTAAGGCATGAGTTTTATAGATCTTAGAAGAGAAAGTACAACTCACTTTAAAAAACCAAAATCCAACCTATAACTCAAATCGCAAAGCTTAAAATCCTAATAAATTAATGAAAAACAACATTAAAAACTATAGAAACATTACGTTAATAAAAGACTTGACTAAACGACATATAAATGTTGATAGCTCGAAACCTACAGGCCAAAGAAACTGCTAATTGTTCACTGGACAGCCTGCGCGCTTAACTTTGAAAATTTCGTTCGGATAAACCGTAAATCCGATTCACGAAGTGTCAAAAGTAATAGTTCCGCAACACCCTTACGTTTATTTCCTACAATGATTGCAGCCAAGCGACATCAAAATTCCCAAAACTCAAATTTTTCTAGCCCTATTTGCGGAAACTTCCTCAACCTGACCAAACAAACTTCGATTAACGCAATATTATAGTCAAAACGAAACTTATTTACGTACTTCGAGATCCCAACAAGCGCGCTCCAAAAGTAACCAAAAACGAGCAAAAAAATACCACCACAGTGATCTAAATCCACATTTTCTAGCAAAGAGAGTTGTTTTTAAAAACGCCGTTTCGGACAAACCATAAGTCCAAATTGAATTCTGTAAAATCCCATGGTTCCACAATACCCTAAACTATCATTTTCCCAAAGAATCTCAACCCAACGACTCAAAAATCTAATTTTGTGACTCAATTTTTCCATAAAATCGAATTTAAGCCCTAATAACGGAAAACGTTTCGATTAGTTGAACAAAGAGGGCGAGAACACATGCCTAGCCTTGTGACACGTAGTGAAACGAGCTTAGCGAGGCATCCATAGTGAGTGGTGCGCGCACGTGATTTATTTCTTTTCCTTTTTCCTTCTTTCTCTTCTCTCTCTCTCCCTCCCCTCCCCCCCCCCCCCCCCCCCTCTCTCTCTCTCTCGTTTTTGCTTCCTTTTCTTCCTTACGGAAGACTACCGAAACCTTTCATTTTCTTTTTGCTTTTATTGACTTTTCCTCTTCTTTTTTTTTTTTGATAACTTGTGGATCCCACCACTTTATGTTGGCCTAGTCCAAGAGACTCAAATATTACAGAAACAGGTTTAGAGAGAAGGCAAATGATCTTTTTTAGTTATCATATTTCAAGTTCCAAAAACGAGAAATATTTGGCAAGCATGCTCGTTCTCTATATCTCTGTTTTCCCATTGAAATGACAAAGAAACCATTGTATTGCATTTTTCGAAGGCCAATGATGGAGTGTGTGAGACTCTTCGATGCATAGTTATGGAGGTACTTAAGACATTGAACTGTCGAGAAAAGCATCGATAGATCAAGCGCTGCTCATTATGAAGTTGAGAAATATAGAAGCAAGGTGTAACACAAATAGGATAAACTGATGCAAGTCATTACTACTAGATCATCACTCACATACACAAGAGCTTGGAAGAACGGTGGACTCACCTGACTCCCCATTCCAGGGAGTGTTCAGGAGAAGCAACAGTTGCACAACCCTAGAACTTCTTTAAATTACTCACTATCGTGCCGTCACATAAATTAAAGACAGAAACGTAGCTCAACTCGAGCATCCTCAGTTCAAGCGTCCATGTACCGGATGTATCTATGGTCGCCGTCTTAAGAGAAGAATCTTTTTTTTGGTCTCAAGTTTGGATTGTTAAAGGTACAATGTGTTGAAGTTGGCAAATATTTTAGGAACCATTGTTTCTCATATCAGGCACACCCATGTGAGGTTAGAAAAATCGAAGTATGAGCTGATGACAACTGACTCCTACGCATGGAATGTCAGGGGTCTTTTAAGCCACGGTTGTTGTGGGATCAAAGAGATTTGGATAGATTATGATTTTGGGCCCATTTAAATCTTATGTATTGTACTCGTATCAGAGATCATTGCAATGATTGATTATGGTTGAAAAACCTAAATATTTTAAAGGAATCCCTTTGCAGAACGTAACCCCATTTTGAGGTAAACTTGGGCAAATTTGCATGTCATTCTTTTTCTATTCATTATTATTATTTTTATTCGATTTAGGATATAACCCAACACAATGGTGCCGGAGGGTCAGGATGCCTATTTCAAAGGCAGCCGGCAAGAACATGCGGAGAACATCTTGATTGAAGCTAGGGACTTCACAGTGTCCTATTACCACTATCACGGCGTGCCCTCAACAAGACGACACGGAACAAGCCGTCACCATGGTAACGGAACACGGTGAAGTTTGCAGCCTCAATCTAGAAGTCCTCCACGTGTTCTTGTTGGCCGTCTTCAAAATAGGCACCCCGTCGTCTCTCCTGAGAGGGAGGCCTGTCAAGGAGGGCACGGTAGGAAACTCCTAGGACGTAGCCTGAAATCAAAGCAGCCATACACGAGTCAATGAACGCAACGATTTTGCCGATACGAAAGCGATTCAGAAGGAAAAGAGTGTTTATCTCATGACCATTCTATTGGTGTGAGCTGTAATTTCCTAATTTGTAGGATTTTATTTTTCCTCCTGATTTGTAGAGGATTTTTTTTTCCATATTTTGTAGAGACTTGACTTGTAGAAGAAGTCCGTCAGATTATATATCTATGAATTTGTACATACTTGATGAAATAGAAAAGAAAAAAAGAAAAAAAGAGGGAGGGGTGAGGTGTTGGATTAGGAACGTGAACCTTCTTAAATCATACGTTTCTTTATCTACTTTTAACACATTCATCATTCACGACCATCTGCACTTTGAAGATGCAGCAATCTCCCATCTTCTTCAGGGGAAGGCATTACTAGAAAGAGAGCAGAAGGATACGTAGGACGTGTTAATGAAGAGGAGGAGAGGTGGTCAATCTGACTCCCGCTTTGGTGTCACCAACAGCTTCTCTTCACCGGCAGAGTACGGCTAACGAATGATCCAGAAAAGAACTGATTTAGAGACAGCTCGCCTCTGAGTTTGAAAATGATTGAGGGTGGAGATGCACGTTCTTAACAGCTCGCCTCTTTACCCGTCGCGGAGCTCTGTTCTCCTGCTCCTCACCTCCACCTCTCCATCTTGTCTGTTCGATTTTAGCTCTCCGAATCGCTTGTGCTTCATCGACGGCTCCTGTTCATGGTCGGATTGGATCATTTCTTTCCCTTTTCCGACAACAGATTATTTGATGTTTGATAAATTGTGTGTGCAATAAAGCTCCCAGCGAGCCACCTCAGATGTTGACGTATAACGCCGACAATATATCAAACATCATCAGGACACATCTCGCTGATATAGAAAAGAAAAAAAAGCACCTCGGTTACTGATTGATTTGAACGCTATGGCCTTAAGAATCTACTGGGTACTCAAATTTAAGTGCCAGAAGAAAAATTAGTGACAATGAAGACGACCCATTCGAAAAAGAAATAGGAATATATACCAATGTGATTGGCATCGTGGGACACCTTCGCATCAGATTAAATCATTCAAGAACGGACTTTGGTCTTCGGCATGATCTTGCCCAAGAAGATACAAACCTTTCTTTTTCTCTGTTTTTACGGAAGGCCAGGTGAACTTCCTAGCTCCTTCACTTTAGCTTCAAGAACAAATCCCCGACCCCTCGAAATTTCAAAGGTCACAATCGATTGCCGCGTTCGATTCGATGTCTTTCAGCTTCAGCTTCTAGAAGCATTGCTTGCCCCGTTCGATCCGATGTCTTTCGGCTTCAGCTTCTAGATCTTCGTAGACGAAAACAGGCCGCTCGCAATGACCGAGCGTGTTTGTTTTCAGTTAATGGAGACGCTACGCTGCGTATTCTCTTACTTCATTTTGTTCTACATGTCGGGATCCATCGCCCCGTACTCCCTCACTTTCCTCTTCAAAGTTCTTCGCAATTTCTATCCTCATGCATTCTGTTCTTCATGGAAAAGCGTGAAGCCCGTAGGAATTTCTATTATGGTCACATCTTTCAAGGGATGACATCAAGCTAGAATCACATTGCTTGACGACGCCACACCACACTTGAGAAAATTAAAAAAGGAACACCCCCACCCAAATTGAGTGCTTTTTCTCAGAAGACCCCTGAAAAACGGCATTTGTCTCAAAACAGCCCCTCTGAAGCGGACCACCATGTTCCAAGTGACCCGCTGCCCCATCGTTGATGATCAAAAGCACTTTCCGGTTTCCGGCGACCATTTGCAGAAGACAAGATCGATTTTTAACTATTGAAGATTTTTTTCAAATAACTTTTGGGGTCTTTTCAAAAAAGCCGTTCACAACAAGGGATTCATTGAAGTTTCCCAGTAAGATCGGTCATGGAATATCTCTCTTTTCCATCTGTTATCAACCCTTTTTTTTTTTTTTTTGGGTGTGGTCTTTTCCTTGGTGTGATGAACTAAAAGCACAGACATGGGGAATCGTTTGTAAAACACGGAAGAATTATTGGGCATCGATCACCACCCCAAGTCAAGATGTTGCAGAAAGCACAAGATGCCATCCACAACGTAGAAAACCGAGAAATGATGGTTTGCTTCTCTCGCGAATCAGGTAAATAATTGAAAAGAAAGCAAAAAGGGCCGCCAGTCTTTCTTTCTTTTGGTTAAATATTTTGAGACCATAATTGGCTTCGCGGGCTAGAAGTAATTAGGACTTGGCATGCAACCGCAACGATATATAGCGTAAAAAACGAGAAAGAAAAATTGAGAGGCAAGATTTATCGTGATTCACCCTTAAATTAGAGCCACATCCGGCAAAAGATTTCACAATAATGGACACCTCACACCTAACTATTACAACCCTCGTAATATATAGTTGTGACTATTCATAGGACCAAATCCAAACTATTAATAAAATACTGACTTAAATTATAAAAGTCATCCGATGTCCAGGGGTGTTGCCACCCCTGCCGAGGCGGCTATCCTCGAACCCCCGTCTGCTCACCCGAGGCCGAGACCCCCTTCTTTCCCGTCGATGGGAAGCATAATAAACCACACCCTAAGAGAAATTTAGGTCCATATTGGACAGAACTTGATCCAGAAATTGATGATCAAAACCAAATGAAAATGTTTGCCAACAACGATTGAATCAAAAAGCAGGAAGAATAATTTCATCCTCTCTCAAAGAGTGTGCCATGACTTCTAAATTTGTTGCTTCCTCTTTATTGTCCTCAATTCAAGGGTTGTTCATCCATAATGACTTCATCCACAGATGAGACTCACTCGACATTTCTCATGTAAGGATCGGATAGAATGTTACGGAGAGGAGAATCATCCAAGTAGAAGCTGAACAAATGATTAATCAATCGGGATGCAAAGAACACATGGCTCGATCGAGTAGACATCTGCTCCTTTCTCTTGAATTGCGCTTGTCTTTTCCATCAACTTGGAGGAAAAAAGTCGTAGCAAAATACTTAAGCACATGCAAATTTAACAACAATAAATAAATAAATAAAAGAGTTGGTCTTGCTGGCATCCTCTTTGTGCATGGTTCCTTCTTCGCAAAACAGTACCAGTCTTTTCCTCTCCCACGTTAAATATTCTCCTCGCTGTTCTCCAATTTGCACCCACCCTCCCCAAACTTTTAGTTCAGAGGGATTTTTGCACTTTCCACCAGCATGTTGAGAGCAAAGTCCATGATCAAGTCCAAAACACACAGCCTCAAGAGGTCTTCATCAACGGAAAAACCTCCCTCCCCTCCTCCTCCTCCTCCTCCAGCAACAACGTTTCCGTCGTCGTCGTCAGGGACGACATTCGCCCCCAGGGAGCCGCCTCTGGTCGAGTTCCCGACTTCTCCGCAGCTGATTCTCGGGGAGGAGATCATCCACTCCGGCCACCCGCAGCACGCACTGTCCAAGATCAACCTCCCCGACCTCTTCACGTGCGCGGGGTGCCGGGAGTACGGCGCGGGCAAGCGGTACACGTGCCAGCCGTGCGACTTCCAGCTGCACGAGTTCTGCGCCCTGGCCTATCCTAATCAGGCCCTCGAGAGCCATCCGTTCCACTACCAGCACCAGCTCTTTTTCCACTACAAGCCAGGTGAATTATTGTTTGTTATGCATGTTCAACCCACGCACACGTTGCACTCTGTAGCTTATCAGATATAGATATAATGTAACGTGGGAGTTTCTCAGACTACAATTCACGCACAGAGAGGTAGGCCGAGAAATTACGTTCGACGGGCTGCCGGCCGCGCACGTCCTATGCTCGAGTCTTTCCTGGTTTTCCCGGAAAAAATAGGACCACTCTGAACTTTTCCTCAATCTGTCTGACTGTCTATCTATCTATCTATCCAGGAGAAGGCCTGGGAGAGTTCCACCCAACTCCATAAGATAAACGTAAGATTGGGGAAATAGGAAAGTGTCAATGAACTTTCGTTGTGAATTGCACTTGGCAGCCCACATACCCTTGAGACTTTACGTTAATACCTTCGAGAAAAGTGAACCTAGATCGGATGTTATCATTGACGACCACCGGATCCTACTGGATTTGAACGTTTCGGCTTTCACTCCACTTTCACGTTCACTTTCATATCCGGAACAACCATCGAATCATGTAGTCTTTTTTTTTTTTTTGGGGGGGGAGGCGGTTAGCGAGATGACATTTCTATAAAAAGATTCGCCCGTTGAATATGGACAGCCAGGTGATATATGCTCCATCGAATGATCATAATTATAAGTTCAAGGTGCAAAATGTTAGTTCTCAAACTTGGGATGATACTCTCTTTAAGCAAAGTTAGAAATCCAGCAGCCGGAAAAGAGAAATGGTTCGACTAGTTTTTCTCTCGTCTTCATGTTGGCTAATACTTCGTCCTGGCCTAAATGTCATTACTGACTGTGCGGTGGAAATTTCAAGCAGTGAAAAGTGGAATAACAAAATCGAGGTGCGATGCTTGTGGGAAACCCATCGAGGGATACGCTTTCCGTTGCGGAACTTGTAGTTTCCAGATGCACCCGTGCTGCGAGATGCTACCGGAGGACCTCGTCTTCTCAAACCATCCTCACACGCTGCAGCTTCTGCCACCGATGGCCTCGTCAAGTGCGGACCCTGGTTTCATCTGTGGTGAATGCAGGAGGAGGAGATCAGGCCGAGTATACCGATGCACGGCCTGCGACTACCATCTCCACGCAGTTTGCGCTAAGAGCATTGTCAACGGACTTCATGATCATGGCATCAAAGGAATCGAGAAGCCAAGCATGCTCGGGGCTGCAGCTCGGCTGGTCTCGCGAGTGGTTTTCGGCTTCATCGGAGGACTAATTGAGGGCCTTGGGGAAGGGGTTGGGGAAGCTTTCGTTCAGAATATCTCCAAAGGGAAGGGCAATAGTAGCAGAAGAAGAAGAAGAAGAGGAGAAGAAGGATAAGAACTGCAAAAATGGGTCGGGTCTTGGCTTTGTCCCCTGAGCCGGACTAGTTTCTCTATTTGGCCAAAGAGCCCCCTATGTTTTTTTCTCAAGTACGGATTTGTCATAGTTTCAAAATTAACCTGCTTAAAGAGGCAGGAATTTCTAGGGAGACAAAAGTTACTCTTGGATCTCTTTACCGTTAATGAACCACACCGTGCGTCCTTTTACATATGGATTTAATTTGTTAATGGAAGGGCTGTAACTTTGAGCACACTAACTCAATGCATTCGAATCAAAACATTTCATTTATAAAGTATATTTAACAAGTGTCCTCAAAGCACTCGTTCACTACACCCCTCGCACATTCATGTGAATGTCCGGCCGACAGATGACAATTGACTATTCCTCGAGTGATTGTGTGCGCCCTATATACGCGACCAGTAACAGCGAAACAACTGAAGGCTCACATAAAAGTGTTGTTACTGTTGCCTTCAGCTGAAACTTTACATTGGAGAGAGGGAGAGAGAGGCACCAGAATCATTAGAGCTCGGAATCATAACAAATAGAAGCAAACACTTTCTGGTTCCTTTGAATATCTGCTTACAGTAATAAATACTAACAAGAGGACAAGACAAACCAATCTATTTGCCGTATGTGAGGGCCAAAAAGGCCTCTTTATAATAAAAAGAACACGATTTTAGCTCAAAACCCTTCGCTCAATATATAAAAGAATCACTTGTGTATATCTTACCTATATAATACCCTGATCAAACACTCATGTAAGCCGAAGTCCAGATGCACTCGTAAAACCAAGCTACCACCAACCCCTGATTAGAAGAGATTCCACCCATTGCTCACCAAAAATAGGGCAAGAACAAGCAGCACAGTAAGCACGGCCCACATCCAGGGCTGCATCTTTCTCTTTCCCCGGTTGCGGAGAGTGGGAGGGATGGGCTTTACTTTGGTTTGTTTTACGAAATACGCCGGTTTTTGAGGTCTCTTCACTGTCGCTGCAGGCTTGTCTTTAGTATCAAAATCTGCTGAAGCCTCGGCAGTCACTTCCGAGAACGAAGCAGGTCCTCCTTCAATGCCATTGTCTGAAGGCATTGCAACGGCGCCCCCGCCACTCTTCCTTTCCTTTTTCTTCGCCTTCTTCTCCCTTTCCTGCACAAAAATACAGGCAGTGAGAATCTTGGTATCAGAAAGAGATAATTACACCCTACGCTAAGTGATATTGAAACGCTTTACCTTCTCCTTCTGCTCAGCTTCCTTCTGCGCCTTCAAAGCAGCTCTTGCCAGGGCTCTCTCAGCGTTCCGTTTCTTCCTCTCCAGAGCTTCCTTAGCTTTGGCCTTTTCCTCTAATCGCCGTTGCTCCATCAACATAGCAGCCTCTTCCGCCTTCCTCAATTCCTCCGCCTTCTTCACCAATTCCTCTTCCTCCTTTGATAGCTTGGGCTCTTCCATTTCCACATGGACCACATCTCTGCTTGAAACTGTTAACAAGTCCTCGACCTGGGCAACAGGGTTTGCAGAATTCTTGTTCTTGGCTTTCTGTTTCTTTTGCTCCACCTCTTTCACCGGTAACTTATCATCTGCTGCTGGTCTAGCTTCCACAACAACAGGTGCTTTCTCTTGCTCTATACTTGAAAGAGCAGACATGGACTTATATCTAAGTGCTGTTTGATTTACAGCAGTAGGAATAGCAGGCATCGCCTCATTGGGTCCAAGGGAACGACCATCAGCTGTGCCAAGTCTCCGTAACGTTCTAGGGTGATTGCATCTAACATACTCTTCCCTGAAATCAATATTTCCGTTCCATGATTCCATGACCGTCTCCACCTGAAGAATTATCAACATTATTGATGGTCAAAACTAGGTGGATCATCCAGATAATAAGGACAATGACAAAATAAAATGCTCTTTACTTGATCCATGCAGAACACAGAGAGTGCCTCCCTCTCTCCCTTTGACGCCAAATCAATCGACATCTTCATATCATCCTTGTATTTCCAGAAGTACTTGTTCTGCCAAATGAGAACAGTAGCGTAAACAGTATTTCATGAAAATTGGCAACCGTTTTCACATACCGGTTTCTTGAGATATTGGTTTCAAAGGTCATTGTCATCATGAAGCTTGTCATGACACTATCTATTTTCTGTGTTCTGCAGATATTAATCGACATACCAGCGAGACTGGAAGAAAATGTCGAGAAAAAATGAAGATCACATACCTTCTCATATGATTGCTCTCCTTAAATTCTTTAGATGAATATATGCCTCCTGGCGTATTTTATCTGCATCTCTAAACCGACCCTGCAAATTCCACGAAGTCTATCTCTCTCATCGGAGTACTTTCTCTTAAAAGATTTCGTGACTGCTTTCAGCTTTTAAGATGTTTTCTCTCAGCAAATCTGCTTCCCTCCTAAGAGACTGCATATAAAACTTCACAATTAGCATCCCATGCCTCACACGCACTGAAAGGAATGCACAGAGCGTACAACAGCTATTTCTGTGATTTCATGAAAATATTGTGACGACTTCTGGACCTACTTCAAAAAAGTAATTTGAGGCTATTTAACAGGATACCTTCAGACGCTCCTCAGTTTGCTCTCTTTGATCCAAAGCCAGCTAAGTTCATCAAGCCCTCCATAATATTAGTAAGTTGCTCTCGCGACTGCATTAGTTGCTTAATATCACGGACCAATTGCTTTTCTTCCTTTAAAGGCAGGGTTTCATTTGTATCTTTTGTTCCATATTCTGTATCTGCAGAAAATACAGACGTCCGCACACACTAAGAAATGCACAACATAGATCCACATTATTTTTCTTTTTCCTCTTCAGCCAGCTCTCTCCCTCTCTCGCTTTTCTTTCACGACTTTGGGAGTTGATGCTAGGAGCAAGAGCAACCACTTACCCTTACATCATAGTCACCCACTGTAATTGCATTCTTCACCTTGTTAATACAGATTGAACAGACTCTATTTCGTCCCTTTTAGACTTGAACAACTCCCGTGCAGCAATCTCTTCAGATAAGGCAGCTTCAATTTTTCACTGTGCTCCTTCAAGAAGCCTAGCCATAGAAAAAGTTCAATCAAATAATATCAGAGAGAGAAATCTTAGGGAAGAGATTGTAGGAAGTTATGGGACGTAAAAAGGTTCGTACCTTTACAATCTGGATTTCAGCTTGAATAGCATCTCGACTTTGCGTCTTCTCAGTCACTTGCAACTGAGCTTCGTTGATCTGTCGTTTCAAATTTTCGTCGTCATACCGGGGAATCTTTATGATAAAGTTAAATAGTTTCTTTTCCCCCTCACTGCCACATTCTGTTCTTCAGAAGCAGGGATACAAGGAACCTCCTGCCTGTGCTGCATCATTCTGGCGATTATGTCAACACCTTCTGCTTGTGAACATGCCGGTTTATCATTCTCAATGGCGGATTGATCTTCTCTCTTCTCATCCAATAAAGCATCCAGCTCGTTCTTTGATCCCGATTTGCTATCTTGAGCAGAGAAGCTTCCATTTTCAGCTGTATCATTTGAAGGGCATTCTTTAGTACGGGTATGATAGCTTCCAGCAGACTGGGAAAGAGAATCTGAAACCTTTTGGCTCTGCATTAATGTCATCTGAAGGATTGGAAGATATTTCTATCTGGCTGATGGAACCAAAATATATCTTTGTGATTGCACTTAAATTAGAAGCAGAACAACTTGACGATACATCTACTGCAGTCGAATCATTCTCTTCTCTGACTCCCAAATGGCAATCCACACATTGAGGAATCCCAGTCTGGTTTTCTTCAGCATTCACTTCTTCAAATTCTGCAATCAGTTTCACAATATTAACAGCCAAACAAGAAACATAATTAGTCAGGTTGCAAGTCTTTTCCTACCATCCATGTCCGACAAAAATCATTATTAGCCGAGATGAGAAAGCCCTTACCAATTTGAACAGGTACACTGCCACAACTGACTGAGGAAGGGGTGCTTTCAGTGTTCTCTGAGGTAGGACCCTCTTCATTTATCTCTTGAATGGAATCAAGGGTGTCCATCACAGCCTCATGCTCAACATTTTCGGAAGCAATATGATCAGGTGCAGTGGCAGTTGGCTCAACATCACCGGTGTCATCAGAAAAAGGGCCAGCCCTCGTGTCCGCTGTAGCAATCTTATTAGATTTCACGCTAATGCCCTCTGGGGCTGCTTGTGAAGAAGAATCATCGACCATTTTTGTTGATGAGTTATCCTTGTCTGAAACAAGTTCCTTCATCAAAATCACTTCAGGCTCAGGATTCTGCTCTGTATCTACATCTGAACAAGAAATGCTTTCCGCCATAACATTTTCATCCTCATTACCAACCCTGTCATCAATCTTGCCGACCTCACCTTCACCAGAATCTGCAATTGTCAACTCAGACTTCTGATCCTCATCCACTTGGCCAGAAAATTCCGCCTGGTTGGCCTGTGGAACTTCAACTGTTCTCTCAGGTTCATGGTTCTGTTCTGGTTCAATGTCTGGACAAACAAGTTCCTCCGTCAAAATCACTTCAGATTCA
The DNA here is from genome assembly GCA_019149425.1 of Psidium friedrichsthalianum. Classification (NCBI taxonomy): domain Eukaryota; kingdom Viridiplantae; phylum Streptophyta; class Magnoliopsida; order Myrtales; family Myrtaceae; genus Psidium; species Psidium friedrichsthalianum. Next base: position 19,035 of record JAGVVM010003894.1, read on the forward strand.
AGATTCTGCTCTGTATCTACATCTGAACATGAAATGTTTTCCTCCATAACCTTTTCATCCTCGTTAGCAACCCTATCACCAATCTTGCCGACCTCAGCCTCACCAGAATCCGCAATTGTCAACCCAGACTTCTGATCCTCATCCACTTGGCCAGAAAAGTCCGCCTGGTCGGGCTGTGGGACGTCAAATGTTCTCTGAGGTTCATGGTTCTGTTCTTGTTCTATGTCTGGACATGATTTTCTTTCCTCCATAACCTTCTCATCCTCGTTACCACGGTCATCAATCCTGAGGACCTCACCCTCACCAGAATCCGCAATTTTCAACACAGACTTCTGATCCTTGTCCACTTGGCCAGAAGAGTCCGCCTGGTTGGGCTGTGGGACTTCAAAAGTTCTCTCAGGTTCATGGTTCTGTTCTGGTTGTCTGTCTGGACATGATTTTCTTTCCTCCATAACCTTTTCATCCTCGTTACCACCGGCATTAATCTTGGGAACCTCACCCTCACCAGAATCTGCAATTGTCAACTCAGACTTCTGATCCTCGTCCACTTGCCCAGAAAAGTCCGCCTGGTCGGGCTGTGGGACTTCAAATGTTCTCTGAGGTTCATGGTTCTGTTCTGGTTCTATGTCTGGACATGATTTTATTTCCTCCATAACCTTTTCATTCTGGTTACCAACATCAACAATCTTGAGGACCTCACCCTCCCCAGAATCCTCGATTTTCAACTCAGACTTCTGATCTTCGTCCACTTGACCAGAAGAGTCTGCTTGGTCAGCCTGTGGAACTTCAGATGTTCTCTCGCATTCAGATGCCACAACAGTTGTATCACAAGACCCTGAAAGCTCTTCTGAAGCCTCCAGAGAGGGCTCCACTTCTAAAGAGGACTTCTGATCTCCGCCCATTTGTCCAAAAGAGTCTCCCTCGTCAGCCTGTGGGACTTCAAATATTTTCTCACATTTGGATGCCGCAACTGTTGCATCGCAAGACCCCAGAAATCCATCGGATACGTCTAAAGAGGACGCCATCGCAGGTTGCTTTTCAATGTGAAACTCCCCTTCATGCAATTTAGAGCGAGCAAATTCCGCAATACCCACCTCACGATTTTGCTCTTCAGCAGAAGTACTGCCAGCCAGCGTGCTCTCGATGAATTCACCCTGCGAATCTTCCACTCCAGTGCCATTGTCCATAAGATGATCCTCAACAAGACACTCGCCATCATTCAGGTCAACAGCTTTGCCATGACCTGCATCAGCGTCAGCGTCATCAACCACGGTCTCCTCATTGTTTTCTTTAATATGCACACCGTTGCCTTCCTGTTCCACTAGTTCAACCTCGTTCACAACAATAGGGCCGTCAAAATGACCGTCCTCATTTCCTCTATTCACCAACTTGCCTTCCCCATCTCCATTCTCTCTATTAACAGCTGCCTGCTCAACATCACAATTACCATTTTCAGCAGTAACCTTCGAGCCCCCCGCATCAAGATCACTCGCTCTACCCTCGACGCTCTCTTCCCTCAGATCGGTATCGACAAAACCATTGCCGACACCCTCACCAACAGCCTCACTACCTTTGGCGAAAACATGGGTGCCGTCAGTATCGTCCTTGCTGTGCCCATTGCCATTCCCGATTCCATTATCAACCGCCTCCTCCTCTTCGCGGTGGGACACGCCATTGCAATCGCCCACGCTCTTCACCAGATCCTGCTGAGCTCTGACGTCCATCCCACCCTCCTCATCGATTTTGCCATTCACCAACGAGACGACCGCGGATGCCTCGCGGTGCCCGTCGACATCGCCCGTCATCCTCGCTCGCACGCGCGATCTCTAAAAAACACGGAGGCAACAACTCAAAACCAAGTACGCAATTCACTAATTCTACAGGCAGCCAGGGCGAATTCAAACGGCAGCGAGGTATCAAATTCAGCGCGACGAACCTCGAACGAGAAGCGAACGAAAAGGAAAAGCGCAAGAGATCGGGCGGACTTACGGATCGGAGGGTCGAACGCGCCGGCGCGAATCGCCAGGTGGGGAGCGAGATCCGCCGGAGAGGAGCGCAATGCGGCGAGGCGAAGCCAATCCCCGAGATCGCAGCTCCGTCGGCGGAGTCGGAATGGCGATCGAGGAAGAGAGAGAGAGAGAGAGAGAGAGAACGAGCCGAAGAAGAGGCAACAGCTGTGAGAAGAGAGAGAATGGGGAGAGAGAGGGAGAACGGAGAAGGAAGATTTTCTCTACTTGGATTTGCGTCGATTTGAACTCTAAATACACACCCAACAACGCTAACTCTCTGACGTCTCTCTCGCTCCGCTCCCTTTCCTATTTCGACTAGTAAATTACCAAAATCTCTGGTAATCCGCGTATCATTGCCAATGATTTGTTGGGCGATCACGCAAATCCGACGTCGTTGTGACCTGTATTCGGCGATAATCCTCGGCCTAACTTAGATCTGACTCTAAGTATATGTATGTATTGCATTTTCTTTTTAAATTCAAGTGTTAATAATTAGGAGGAGGGAAGTAGAAGTAATGCCTACTTTTGGGGAAAAAGGCATCTTTTTTTGGTTTGGGGGTGGGGGGGCCTTTTCGACGTCACAAGTGACGTCACACAATTATGACCCGGTTTGGGTGTGACAAGAGCACTGGCGGACCACCACGACCCCCACAATCGCGGCCATGATAGGAGCTTGGGAGGTGAGGTGACCGCTGCCGCTGCCGCTGCCGCTGGCGAACCCTCCTTCGCGGGCGCCCTTGTGCATCTCTCTATCAACAATCAGAAAAATCACTACTCCCATTATAGTTTTAAAACACGATTATAAATACTATTATGAACGATGCGAATTGTATGCTTTTCAAATCACACGGTTCAAAATCGCTACTCTCATTGAGGTTTAAAAACATGATTATGAACGATGTGGATTGTACGTTTTTCGAATCACACCATTCAAAATCGCTACTCCCATTAAGGTTTAAAAACACGATAGCGAACGATGCGGATTGTACGCTTTTCGAATCAAACGGTTCAAAATCGCTACTCCCATTGAGATTTAGAAACATGATTATCCTTCTCTTCTCAATTCCCTCTCATGATTTCGTCTACTGGGGACATCCGAGGTTCCTTATCGCACCCCCTTGTTGCTTTTGGGATTTTGCAAAATTTTATACGATGAGAGATTCGAATTTTATCGACGGTTCGATGTCCCGTTGAATCCAAAAAAGGAAAAATCGAAAGCCAGATCGATCTTACGGTTCCAAGCTCCCGAGAACGAATCTGAAAACAAGTCATTTCCATATCGAGCGATCGGGTGTTCACGGCAGCTTTTACGCATCAAGTGTTTAGCATCACGGATGGCGATCTGCATCGCCTCGTGCTAAGTTTCATCAACGACGTGTCGCTTTCGAAAGATTACCGATTTGGATCGGGAATCCAACTTTAAAAAGAAAAAAAAGAACATTTTTTTGGAGGGAGCGTGAAAGTCGAGTGGTTTGGCGAATTTAAGTTAGCCCCCTTTGCATTATGGACATTGTGATTCGAAAACCGTACGATCCGCATGGTGGGATTTTGTTTGGATTTGCGAAAGGATAAAACATAATTGAGTTCGCATGATAATTGATTAGTAAGCGGTCACTTCATGTTACCATCCTTTTGTCAATGAGAAAGACAATCAGAAGTTGTGGGCTGCGTGCGCACATACGGAAACGGATACTCCCGTCATAGATGTTTAGCACTCCTACCCTTTTTTCATATGGGGAGTTTCTAATTCGCTAGCCACCGCCCTTTTGACATTACGCAGCGCCATTTATCTGCATTTATTAGTTGTTCGTAATCTTTTTTTTTTTTTAATCCTACTGGTCATCTTTCAAAGTATGAAAAATTGTCTGCGAAGATACATGTCAATGTTCAGGTGTTTCGAAAATTCCCTAATATTCCAAGATGGATAACGATAACAAATGCAAATTTCAAAAGGATCGGTCTAGAATTGGAAATACCGAGTCGTTTTATGGGGATCCTAATTGAAATCGAGTACCTAAACGTTCAAAATATACGTTTGCTTGACAGTTGTCGGTATCGAAATCAAGTACGTAAGCCTTTGTTCTAAAAACACATTGAACTAATAAAAGCATAGATTATTTCGACTAGGGGGCGAGAGAACTGGATCGGACCAACCGGATTGGTCCAATCCTTGAGAGGGACGGTCCGACCTTCGGTCCCAATAAATGGGATCAATGACTGAACGGTCTGGTCCTCGATTTTATAGGGGATGGGACTGGACTAAACCTCCCAAAAAATATATGTAGAGAGAAAAAAAAAATTAGAAATTTTTAAAGAGCTAACTAACCTAATCTCCTCATTTTTTGCTCGACATTTACTTCTCTTCTCTCGCTCAATACTCGCATCTTATCTTCACGACACAGCCATCGATCGTACTTGTCGATATGCAATCTGCGATTTTGTCTTGACTTAGTCTGTGTTTGGTCTTGATTATGTTATGAAAACACATCGTTTTGTTCACACTTGAACTTAGCGAAGCATGAGTATAATCTCGCTTTGAGATTGATTCTTTCCAACTCGAGGAGAATGATGTAAGAGCATAATCCTATTTTAGTTATTTTAGGTATTTTTTCTTTTAAATTCAGTCTTTTCTCATTATTTTATGCACGATAGTCATGTATACGTTTTTTTAGGTTGAATAGTTGAGATTGAAAATTGTTAATTTAAATCCAAGTGTTAGATTTTTATAAGCAGTTGGTGTTAGCAGTTCCAGTGAAACCAGACGAGCTGCCGATCTCGAGCCAGTTTGGTCCCTAATCCCGAAAATTTGGGGACCGATTCCGGTCCCATGCACCCCTTTATTTCGGCACATTAACGCATCTTCTCTGAGTGCCGTATTCGTACCTAAATTTTTTAGTACGGCATGATATATATATATATATATATATATATATATATATATAAAATTCATGATTTGGCGTAGATTTCCCTCTCCTTAAATAATTGGTACGGCATTTAAATTCGAAATAAAGCGAGACAGATGAGGATCAGCGCATTCTAATCCGTTTGTTTCACGGAAAATGGCCTCCTGGGGGAAAACATTTTCCAGGAAGTCATTTTCCAAGAAAATGAGGTACTTTTCCGGTGTTTGGCTAATATTTAAGAATGAACTAGAAAACAATTTCCGTCGTTTGGCAAGCAATTGATTTTCCGGCGGCCGGCGGCGGCGAAGATCGACGGCGGTGAAGACCGGCGGCGGCGAAAATCAACGGCGGCGGCGAAGATTGACGGCGGCGGGCGGCGGCGGGCGGTCGTGGGCGGCGATCGACGGCCAAGGACCAACGGCGGCAACCGGCGGAAAATGATTTCCTCTTTTTGAAAAGAGGAAATCGTTTTCCACACTTTTCAAAGAGATTTTTCCATGGGAGGAAAATGTTTTCCAGGGTCAATCTATTTTCCGCCCCCCAAACGCCGGAAAACCCGGAAAACATTTTCCAGGAAGTCAATTTCCGTGAAACAAACGGAGCCTAAAAGGAATCGTCGATCTCGTTGCAATCAAGCACCTATGAACAAGACCGAGGCACCATTAGCGCATCCACAGAGCGATGTCAGATGCTTTTCAGAAAATTATGAAAGGGTTATAGATGAACTTACTTGTTAACATTTTAAAGAGCTGCGAAAATACGATGAGTTTCGAATTATAAAAAAAGATTTAAAATGCACGAGTTGCAAGATTTATATTGAATAAAAAATAAACGCAGATCAAACATGTCTAAGATTTGCATCCGTGCAAGATCTATTCACGGGAGTTGTACTCGAGTAGATTCGGCGGATTTGGCATATTTCAAAGTTAAAAAGGCATTAAAAAAGCATGTATTTACCCAAATAAAAAGTGGACGATTAACATAAGGTTTCTAAACAAACTCAGTTAAACTCGAGTTATGTTGTGAAATCATTTTTTTGTGGTTCATTATTGTAAACCATTAAAGCAATCATTTTTAAAAGACTATTTTTTAAACTATTTATTTTTTATGGAAATAAAAAATGAATTTATTTATTAAAATTACGATTCTCCCCTTTTGGTCGAACCCAAAAAAAGAAAAACGGAATGATCTGTTTCGAGAAATACGAAACGGAATTAAAGTGTTCCCGTAATACCATGCAAAAAAAAAAAAAAAAAGGAGCGGAGACAACGTCAAAGAGCCTTTCAGTTAAAGGTGTTGGCACGGGGTGGGCCCAACCGCGTGAAAGAGGGGTTGGCGTTTTCTGTGTCCTCGGTGTCAGCAACTTCACAGAAAGCTAAAAGGGCCCCACCAGCTTTGCGGATAAGGACGTCCCATTTTGTAATTTGCCGATAAGGACCTTAAAAAAAAAAAAAAAAACCTCCGAAGGTGGGGGACATTCATTTTGAACGGTCTCGATCGATCCATCGTGTTTTAATCTGCGTTCGGTGGGGGAGAAGAGAACCTTAAGGCAAGACCCGTAGGCCGAGGAGAGGGTCGTCTTATGGGATAAGATATCCGCATCAGATGGTCAGTATTCCATGCCATGCCAAAAAACATGCGTATTTAATGGGCAAAAGCCACCAAAAATGCCAAACTGTACTCACCAAAAGATCTCAAAGCTGTATATGTGCCCACACATGTACTTCCCATCGAGGCTTCGTCAACAAGCACCGTTAGAAATCTGCACAGACGTCGGAGAGCAAACGACGGTGTTGACATGGGCACCACGTGACCTTAAGTGATACAAAAACGACATCATTCATTGAAAAAATCATCCGACGAAACATTGACAGAGGGGGAATGTATCGCGCATTTTGGGTCCTTTTTTTTTTCTTAATGACATGAGAAATGGTTTAGGGCAAACGTCGCGGAGGGCATATTCAGGATTTTTTTTTATGTCATAACGGAAAATCGAAATAAATATATCGCAATAAACATAATTTGAAGTTATTGATGGCTTTTTATCTATTTTAATCTCTAGGAGGCCAAAGGGTGTTAAAATAGGGAAGCCTCCTTGGTTGGAGGGGAAAAGACGCGAGCCGGCGGGCCCGGCAACTGTCCGTCCGGTGGTGGTTCGGGTCGTCCCCTTCTAGAGGATCGTTCTTTTTGAAGGTTCACATGTTCCTTGATTTTTCTTGCGGGGCATGCAACGTAAAATAGTATTAATTTGCCGACCCCGTCGCTGTGCCCATTCCTTGTCAGTGTCAATGTTAGGGGACAAAACATTGCTTTCTCCCTTGTTCGCTTGCTCTTGGATCAAAATCTCGGAGCAAAACCCGCCAGCTGACGAGAACCGCATCGACGGCTGTCGTCTGTTTCCTCCCCAACCATCCTTAAAAATTCTTGTATCCCATATGTTCCTCTCTTGTTCGCTCATCCAATACCAGATTATTTTAAAGGAAAATCTATACACCGGAACTATTCTTTGACTGAAGTTAGGCTTTGAATGGTAGGAATCACTAAGCTCCGGATTCTTAGGTGATCTCGAAATTCACAAGAACATGTAGAAATGACAAAATTCAAGGATTACAATGGCGATCTATGCTAACAAACTTATATAGATTATTAAAAAAAAAAAAAGTTTCGCCTCGATGGAGAGCTATACCTGCTGCTACCCTGGCTTTTTAACCTTGCTATCGAGGGAGCCTCGCCAGTAAGGATTAAGATAGTTTATATCCTAAGATAACAATAAAAAAATATACCCTCGAGTAAAGATTGACGCGAGTAATCCCATAACGCAGAAAAATAAAACATATCTAATGAGATACGTAACAACATTATTCTTTAGATTCCCGAAGCAAGGTCTAATCAAGAGCATGGAGACAAATAGAAAAAGAATGGGCACAATGATTTGAAAAAGCACATCCTGCCATTTTATGGCACTCCGTTCAAGCGTCTTCGTCTGATTTCGTTTCCCAGTATCAGTCTTTCTATGTCTTGCAAGAGTCCTGCTCTTCAAGAACATTGATCCTCTAGACCCTCAAATTTTTAAATATCAAGTGACTATGTAATGATTTTTTTTTTTTTGGCCTGCCTTCTCTGATCTGGAATTGTCGATCCGCCGTGCCCACCTCTAAATTTGACACGACAGCCCAACTGCTTGGGCGAACCGGCGACAAGTCACAGCACGAGAATCTGCAAAGACAGTCCTCCTCTACCCTCCACGGCCTCCAAAAGTCAAAGCCAACTTCATCTTGCCGAGCTCAAGTTGGGGCACAAGACGGTAGTTAGAGGGGAGGCAACCCATACGAATCATAGCCTTGATTCCAAAAATCCCCACCTAATTACATCTTTTAGGCGATTTTAAGATTGACCGATCTAGATCCCATCCAAAAACGTGCAAAGATTGACTTTGGTTGGAGCTCGGAAATACCGTGATCTAAGTCGCATCCTCATCGACCCTAGCTAGATATCTCTCGACGTAATCGTAGATTCACTCTTTCATGTGGGCGAACTTTCACGGCATGCCCCTCGCGCAAGATCAACTGCTCCGATTTTCTCCGTAAATGACGGTGATTTTTTACTCACGTAAGGTTGGTTCGGGCGAACGAGGATGCCGTGCTTCGACATAGCCTAAACAAGTCTCTCGGGTGATTATCTTTTATGGGATGATTTTTGCGCACAGAATTGTTCTTACGACCACTGACTGCTGTATTCTTTCATTCATTCGTACAGAAAAATTCGACCAAAAAAAAAAAAAACTGTACAGAAATGTTACCTCGCTCGTGCCTCGTCATGAGCTGGTTGATCCAGCCAATCCGTGCTGTCGGTGGTCGCATTGTCGTTCGAAAGTGGGGCGGATCCACTTTTTCGAGACCGAGTACGAGAATTTTGAAAGGTCGCCCATGGAATTAATATCGCGGAATCAATCGATCGTGGGAGGGTTGGGTAAATTGGTAGGTGGGGTCACTAATCTATGTATTCGTTCTTAATTTGGATGGTCAAGTTTTTTAATTAACCCCAATAGCTTCAATAATATCCTGGAGATCAGATCTGAAGTGGAGGGCCATCGAAGTCAAGACAAAATTAATGCAGTCCCCTTATGTACATTAAATTCTAATCTTATTTTATAAGATTTTCTAGTAACGTCATAATCTTATTGTACGAATGTCAATACAATCCCGAACTTTTTAGTCCTTTTTTATATCAAAAAAATTGACCAACTTTTGATTGTCATCGCAAAGAATCGAATTTAACCGATAAGAGCAGAGTTTGGTCGGTAATGAATAGAGTTATCGACAAATTGAAGGGAATTGATAACTTATCAATGAAATCATTGGCAACATAACGTGAAGTTATTAACAAGAGTCTTGAAGTTTCTTGTAAAATCATCAGTGTCGACAATGAACGACTAACAAAAATATAATCATTGATCGGTTATGTCTTATCCGTCTGTGAAGCAACTTTCATTAACTACTGAAGGAGGTTATTCGAAGATAACCATTGATTGATTACGTCTTATACATTCATACAGTAACATTCAATAACCACCGAAAATGAGTTATTCATGCTTTCTAATTTGGTAGTCGCTATGTTTAATTAAATACCACAAATGTACTCTTTGTAAACCCCATTCAATTTCACCATTATTTACTTTTATCTTTACTTTCTACAATTTATCTTTTTTACAACTTTAGGGCATGCACGCAATACTTTTGTTTTAGAAATTACCTTTTGGCCAAAATTGATTTTTTTACTTTGCTTTGAGTTGAAGTTATTTTTCTATTTTTACTCCAAAAATTGATTTCTGATCAAGAAAAATATTTAATAACAAGATAAATTCAGCTTCTAGAGCAAAATTCGTTTGGTAACAATTGAATTTTTTATTTGTGGAACAATATAACATAAAATATTCTATGAAAAATTATTATCGACAGCCGAAAAATTTATATTTCAATTTTTTTTATTATTTTTTGAATTTCTTTAAAAAATATTTTTATCATTAAAAATATTTTTAAATTTGAAAAATAAATATTATTGTTTATTTTTACTCTGATAGCTGGAGATGACGATTCAGTGATGGGAGGCAGCGGACAGTGGGCGATGTGGTCGACGATGGTTGTGTCGGTGACTTGCGATAGCGGGCGACCAGCGAAGGTCGATAGTGGGTGGCGTAAACGATGAAGGCATGGTTGGGAAAGAGAAGTGTTCGAATTGAAAAGAGGTCAAAGTAGGAGAGATATAATGTTGAGAGATTTCTACTTTTGAAAGAGAAATAACCTTTTTTAATTTCTGAAATTAGCTCAAAAATAACTTAATAAATAGAAATTTGCTTCAGAAGTAGAAATGTAATATTATGTAACCAAACGAATTTCTACTAGAAAAGTTGTATTACCAAACGATTTTTCTGATCATTGTGGAGTAGAAATTCATTTCCATAAGTGTTACTACGTGTGTCCTTACATTCCGGTATATTTAAATTCTCATACTTTAGTCGTAATTTTGGATATTTTGACGTCGATTAAATTCTAATATCGTATCTATTTATCATCATACTTTGTCGATTAAATTTCAACAAAGCATATCCGTTCCTTGTGATTCATGAGATTCCTGTCCAGAATCGCCACAAAATCCATCTCCTCTTAATAGTAATCGGAGAATCGATTTTGATTAGAGGTGTTCAAATGGGTGGGTCGGGTCGAATATGGTCTGACCCATATTGACCGTCTAACCCGTTTTGACCGATATTCAATGATCCATACCCGATCCAACCCGTAACCAACCCATAACGACCTGATCCATTGACCTATATTGCCAAATCACACTAATATTCTAAGAAAAATATATAACTCATTTAACCTATTTTAAGCTTTTCACATGTATATGTTATCAGATAACATTTTTACATAAAATCAAAAGAAAATTAAATAAAAAATTATTAAATAAAATAAAAAAAAGAATACTAAAATACTTTCATGCAATAAGCCAGCACTGCCTGGAGCCTTAGCGCTTCGTCCTTGTAACTCGAATTTAATCAGAGTGGCGGAAGGAAAGTGCCCGTACCTCTGCTTGCGCATTCTCTATGGTCGAAACTTTCCGCGTGGACAGTGAGTGGAGTCTCGACGAGAACGAAAATTGCGATGTCAATTTCTACTTTAAGGACCGCAAGCAGCTTATTAAACTTTACGGTAAAAAAAAAAAAAAAACCAACATTCCTTTTGCTAAAAAGCAACGAGGCTTGGCGGGTGGTTGAAGATATTGCTACTAATCTACGTCCATTATACATATGACCCACCGTAATTTGGGATTATGCCTACCTCAATAAGTTGGTTGAAGATAGGACATCTCATCTAGCAAAAACAGACGACCATCGGCGAGGATTCCCACGCATATTACGGACAAACCTGGGCCATAAACAACTCAATCGAGAGTTGGTCACCGGGGATTAGTTATGTAATTTGATCAAAGAAGAATTGATAAGATATTAAAAAATGTTGGTATCTTATGAATGATAAGATATATTTTTTTGGGTTTAAGAGAAGAGAATTGATCTAAGAAGAAATCAAACAAAGGCCGCTAGCTAACTCAAATGAGGCCCGCGGGCATTCATTGGCCACAATTGTGAAAAAAAAGAAGAAGAAGCAAATAAAAGAACAGAAAAAGAAAAGAAAGAAATAATTTAAAATTCAAAAAATAAAATAAAAATTATCCACATCAGTAAGTTCCTGTCAAAAAGTCATCCAACCGTGACGCAATTAGCCAAAAAAGTGTTGAAAAAGTTTTATGACTCAATTGACAGAAGCTAACAAGGATTAGTATGACCGAATCTAGCAAAAAATGAATAAGTTGAGATTCTTTAAATAATTTTATTTGCAACTGACCAGTCCAGTCCACGTGAAGTCACGACAGTTTTGGAAACCCCCCCCCCCCACAAAAAAAAGTTCTAGAGCTAAAAGTAGGCCTACGTACGAAGTTATGACCAAAAGGACCAGAAGAGTACGCCGAAAGCTAAAAATAAGAGACAAGTGTCGTGGCAATTAGTCTTTGGATCATCGCTGACCTTTTGCGGTCCAAGATTTTAACCCATCGTTGCTTACCCAAGCATCTGCTTTCGGGGGGAAAAGAGGACATGAAAGCGACGAGGTTTTGAATTTCTGTATCTAGAAGAGCCCGATTCGTAAAATCTTGGTGTTCAGGAATACTTGCCAAAGTCGCAAGTCAAAAAATAGAGACAAGGGACCGCCAACGCCACTTACAATTGAAAAATTCTTTGGCGTTATTAGCATAACAGCAGAGACCTTTTTCTTTTTTTGTGGTTATGATTAGGGTTATCTTCTGTAAATATGTATGGAACAATAAATTTAAACGAATGGACCTTTATAATTAATTATTTTTTTTGTTTATTTTTGATCCAAAAAAGATTGAAAGACTGTCAAATAATTAATTTTACGATTTTTTTAGTTTTTTTTGGACTAGTGCGCGGTGTGATTGGTAAAAAAAAGGGCGTCGGATGCTAATTAACATTTTGGTGGCT